>CM035430.1:133607061-133627061 GCA_020310875.1 Ceratopteris richardii | reverse complement strand
CAAATACACACACATATACACACATACACAATGCATAATGCATACACATACACACAGGCACACATAATGCATACACATGCACACACATATACATGCATAATTCACATGCATAATTCACATGCATAATTCACATGCATACATACACATACATAATGCATATACATACATAATGCACATGCATACATACACATACATAATGCATACACACACATATGCATACATCATGCATACACACACATACACACATATGCATACATACACACATAGAAACATACACACATAGACACATAGACACACATAGACACATACACACACATAAAAACATACACACTCATAGACACACACATACACATAGACGCGCACACACATACACACACATATACACACACATACACACATAGACACATACACACATAATGATGCATTGACACACATACACATGCATACACACATAGACACACATATACACACACACATCCAAACATACACACTCATAGACACACATAATGATGCATTCACACACATACACATGCATACACACATAGACACACATATACACTTACACATCCAAACATACACACTCATAGACACACATTCATACACACACACATCCAAAGATACACACTCATAGACACACACACATACACATAGATGTGCACACACATACACACACATAGACGCGCACACACATACACACACATAGACACACACATATACACACACAGACACATACACACATAATGATGCATTCACACACATGCACATGCATACACACATAGACACACATATACACACACACATACACACATACACACACATATATGCATACACACACACACATAGAGAGACATACACACAAATACACATACATGCATACATATGCATACATAATGCATATGCATACATACACATACATAATGCATACACACACATATGCATACATAATGCATACACACACATACACAAACCTATGCATACGTACATGCATACACACACATAGACACATACACACACATAGATACATATATACATACACATAAACACATACACACTCATAAACACACACACATACACATAGACACACACACACATATACACACACACAAACACACATAGACACTTACACACATAATGATGCATACACACACATACACATGCATAGACACATACAAACACATATACACACACACATACACACATAGACACATACACACGTAATGATGCATACATACATACACATGCATACATAGACACACATAATGATGCATACACACACATACATATGCATACACACACATATGCATACATACATGCATACACATACACACATAGACACATACACACACATAGATACATACATATACATAAACACATACACACTCATATACACACACACATACACATAGACAACACACACATATACATACACACATACACACATAGACACATACACACATAATGATGCATACACACACATACACATGCATACACACACATATGCATACATACATGCATACACATACACACATAGACACATACACACACATAGATACATACATACACATAAACACATACACACTCATAAACACACACACATACACAGACACACACACACACATATACACACACACAAACACACATAGACACTTAGACACATAATGATGAATACACACACATACACATGCATACACACATACAAACACATATACACACACACATAGACACATACACACGTAATGATGCATACACACATACACATGCATACATAGACACACATAATGATGCATACACACACATACATATGCATACACACACATACGCATACATACATGCATACACATACACACATAGACACATACACACACATAGATACATACATATACATAAACACATACACACTCATAGACACACACACATACACATAGACAACACACACATATACATACACACATACACACATAGACACATACACACATAATGATTCATACACACACATACACATGCATACACACACATATACATACATACATGCATGCACATACACACACATAGATACATACATACACATAAACACATACACACTCATAGACACACACACACATACACATAGACACACACACACACACACATATACACACACACAAACACACATAGACCCTTACACACATAATGATGCATACACACACATACACATGCTGACACACATACAAACACATATACACACACACATACACACATACACACATATACACATACACACGTAATGATGCATACACACATACACATGCATACATAGACACACATAATGATGCATACACACACATACACATGCATACACACACATATGCATACATACATTCATACACATACACACATAGACACATACACACACATAGATACATCCATACACATAAACACATACACACTCGTAAACACAACCACATACACATAGACACACACACACACACAAACACACATAGACACTTACACACATAATGATGCATACACACACATACACATGCATACACACATACAAACACATATACACACACACATACACACATAGACACATACACACGTAATGATGCATACACACATACACATGCATACATAGACACACATAATGATGCATACACACACATACATATGCATACACACACATATGCATACATACATGCATACACATACACACATAGACACATACACACATAGACACATACACACACATAGATACATACATATACATAAACACATACACACTCATATACACACACATACACATAGACAACACACACATATACATACACACATAGACACATACACATAATGATGCATACACACACATACACATGCATACACACACATATGCATACATACATGCATAAACATACACACATAGACACATACACACACATAGATACATACATACACATAAACACGTACACACTCATAAACACACACACATACACATAGACACACACACACACATATACACACACACAAACACACATAGACACTTAGACACATAATGATGCATACACACACATACACATGCATACACACATACAAACACATATGCACACACACATACACACATAGACACATACACACGTAATGATGCATACACACATACACATGCATACATAGACACACATAATGATGCATACACACACATACATATGCATACACACACATATGCATACATACATGCATACACATAGACACATACACACACATAGATACATACATATACATAAACACATACACACTCATAGACACACACACATACACATAGACAACACACACATATACATACACACATACACGCATAGACACATACACACATAATGATGCATACATACACATACACATGCATACACACACATATGCATACATACATGCATACACATACACACACATAGATACATACATACACATAAACAAATACACACTCATAGACACACACACATACACATAGACACACACACACACACACATACACACACACAAACACACACAAAAAGACACATAGACACTTACACACATAATGATGCATACACACACATACACATGCTGACACACATACAAACACATATACACACACGCATACACACATAGACAGCTACGTCTTCAGGAGTCATTTCCTCAGCAGAAGGTACACAAATTTGTTGGGAGAGATGGTTGGATGCACTCAAGAGATTGAGTTGAAGCTGCTAGACCTGCTTTGCTCCAGCCCTCCTTTGCTTCAGATATGCTTAGTACACTTGATTAGCTTCCAAATGATACCAAGAAAGCATCCATGTACTTTGCAAGTGATATGTGTAATGATCAAATAAAAACAGACTACTTGAGACTTCAAGACTCCAAGAAAACTTGCTAATTTGGTATTGACACCTGCTCAGTCTTTCACTCAGTATGACCAGCACACTTACAATTGATCAAATTCCTTCTGGACATATTAAATTAGCTTAACAAGCTACCATTTGCAAGTGGAATGAGAGGAAATGACAAACTATGCTCTGAGAAATGAGTTTAGCAAAATAATATGTACCCCCGACTTTTTAGGAGCACTGCAGCGGAATACCAAAAGTCACTTCGAGCGAGATTTCTCCGAGATGGCTAATCCTTTGACCTTGAGATTTTGTATGCGTGTAGTATGCTTGGAGCTGATTCCAATGTGCTTTGAATCACTTGATTTGGTTCAGTAGATCCTGACATATGCTCCTTTGAAGTTGACAGACTTGGAGTAGATGACTCAGAGAAAACAGAGATAATGAATGTGTATACTTCTATTGATTGATGTAGTTGTACAATCTCATTAGCATGACAAGCATAGCTAAATGAGGTATTGTGGTGTAGGCTATGAAGTAGCACTAACACACACAGAGTTACAATAGTAGAATGCCTCGGGGAGTGAGCTCAATTGAGAGTAACTTACCCGCGAGTTTTTTACATTGACTTTTATAGGTGATGGAGATACATTTGAATTTCAAATTCAAACTAAGGCTCCCTTGAATCTCTCCTCTAAAAGTAGGGAGATATTCTCTCCAATTACACCATCCAAATTCCACGACTAATCAAGTAGGTAAGTGATTACATGTAAATGCCAAGTCATATAGACTTTTACAATGAGTAGAATGTAATAACACATAGGCAAGTGTTTCTATGGGTCTTGCTACATGTGAGACATCCTTCGAATGATACAAGCCAAATGTGAAGGCTTGATTTGCACCAACAGCTCCCCCTCAAGCCAAACATTTTGGCTTATGTCTTCATCTTCAATCTTCAATCACATCCTGCAATCCAATCATGGATTTGAATCTGCATAGCTTGTTTCCATCCAATGCTTTAGTGAGTAAATCTGCACATTGCATATTAGTAGACACATAAGTCAATTGAATGTCTTTACTAAGCAACTTCTCTCTCACATAGTGGTAATGAACCTCTATGTGTTTGGTTCTAGCATGATATATTGGATTAGCTGCAAGGTGAAGAGAGCTAGTGTTATCTCCAAAGATAATTGGAAGTCTAGTGTATAGACCTAACTCTGTATACAAGAGCTTCAACCAGATAGCTTCTTGAGTAGCATTGGCAAGCCCTCTATACTCTGCTTCAGTGGATGACAATGCCACTGTAGGTTGCTTCTTGGCTGACCAAGAAATAGGTTTATCTCCTGCAAAACAAATGTAACCTGATGTGCTTCTCCTATCATCCTTGCATCCTGCCCAATCTGCATCTGAGTATACTTTAATGTCAATATCTGATGTATAAGGAAAGTACAAACCATGATTCTGAGTTCCCTTTAGGTACTTCAAGATCTTCTTTGCTGCCTCTAGGTGAGGTACCCTTGGTTTGTGCATGAATTGGCTTAGCACACTAACTCCATATGCTATGTCAATTCTTGTCAAGGTAGCATAATTCAAACTACCTACCATACTTTGATATCCTGTGATGTCTTGACTTCTTCCCCTTCATGAGCACTTAGCTTTAGGTTGACCTCCATTGGAGTAGTTGAGCCTTTAGCATCCTGCAAGCCAAACTTCTTGACCATATCCTGTATATACTTCTTTTGAGTGATATATATACCTGAGTTGGTGTAGACTAACTCAAGACCTAAGAAGTACTTCAATAATCCAAGATCATTAATCTTGAACTCTTTCATCATCTGTCCTTTGATGTGTCTAATCCCATTGACATCATTGCCTGTGATGATGATGTCATCAACATAAACACACAAGTAGATTACCTCTGTACTAATTCTTTTTATGAACAGAGAAGTGTCAGCTTTGCTCATCACAAATCCTTGGTCTTGGAGGTAAGTTGTCAACCTGTAATTCCATGCTCTAGGTGCCTGCTTCAAACCATATAGAGCCTTCTTCAATTTACAAACATAATTTACCTTCTTGGGATCTTCATAGCCAGGTGGTTATGACATGTAGACTTCTTCAGATATCCATCCATTCAAGAAAGCATTCTTGACATCTAATTGGTACATGTTCCAATTCTTGGATGCAGCTATACTCACCAATATTCTGATAGTTGGCATCTTAGCCACAGGAGAAAATGTCTCCTCATAATCAATGCCTTGGGTTTGTGCAAAACCCTTGGCAACCAACCTAGCTTTGTACCTGTTTATTGTTCCATCAGAATTTCTCTTTAGCTTATAGATCCATCTGGATCCTATCACCTTCATAGAGTCCTTCTTGGGTACCAAGTCCCAAGTATCACTCTCCTTGAGAGCTTCCATTTCTTCATCCATAGCTCCTTTCCATTCTGGTTTGGTAATTGCTTCTTCATAGGTATCTGGTTCTTCATTTAACAAATCCTTTGCAAGGTATACAGAATGTTTAGTTACAAGTGATGTGTCATACCCAAATCTGATTGGTCTCTTGCTTTCTCTCTGAGATCTTCTAATTGCTTGAGTTGAGGATTCTGGTATATCCTCAAGCTTCTTCATCTTCATCTTTCCTTTGGACTTCCATGCTTTGAACTCCTCAAGATTGATAGTGTCATCATCATCTGAGCTTGAGTCTTCTTTCTGAATTGATTCCTCCTTGGTGAGCTTTGGGAAATCTTCTTCCATGTCATATGGTAGACTAATCTTCCTGCATTCATTCTCATACCATGAGTCATTCTCATCAAAGATGACATCTCTGCTTACCTTGAAGCCTTTGTTTGTTGGGTTGTAGAATCTGTATCCCTTTTGGTTCAAATCATAACCAATGAAGATACATTTTTCAGCTTTAGGGTCTAGCTTTCCCCTTACCTGTGAGGGAATATGCACATATGCTACACAACCAAAGATTTTGCAATGATCCAGAGAAGGTCTCTTACCATGCCAAGCTTCATATGGTGTCATGCCATCAAGTGATTTGGATGGCAACCTATTTATGAGATAGGTGGCAGTGGATATACCTTCTGCCCAAAGATAATTTGGCAACTTCTTTTCATTAAGCATAGACCTAGCTGTTTCTACTATGAGTCTATTCCTTCTTTCTGCTACTCCATTTCGTTCAGGTGAGTACCTTGTGGTTATCTCCCTTTTGATGCCTCTTTCGTGCAAGAAATCTTCAAACTCATTGGAGAAGTACTCTCCTCCACCATCTGACCTTAGCCTTTTCAAGCTTCTTCCTGTTTGATTTTCAACAAGTGCAAGATACCTCTTGAAACAATTAAACACTTCATCTTTATGTTTCATAAAGTATAAGATAGTCCACCTGCTATAGTCATCAATGAAGGACACATAATACCTTGAACCTGAAATGGAGGGATCCTTGCTAGGTCCCCAAACATCTGTGTGTACCAAGTCTAGGTAGTCTTCATGCATAAAACCTTTCCTTGAGTAGGGCAACCTGTGAGACTTACCAAACTGACATGCTCCACACTTATAAATCATGTGTTGCTTGGATACATTAGGTATCCCAAGCACTCATTGATCCCTGCACATTTGCTTTAGGGTTCTTTCACCTATGTGACCTAACCTCTTGTGCCATATTTCTAATTCTGAAAGTGTTTGATCCTTGTAGTTGTATAAAGCAATATTTTTGGTGTCTTCTAGCTCAAAAGTAAACAATCTACCTGATTTCTCCCCCTTGGCAATTCTTTTGAATCCATGTCTTGGGTCCTCCACATATGCTCCATGTTGAGTGAACCTAACCTGCAAACCTTTCTCCACAATCTGACCAACACTCATTAGATTCTTGGTGATGGTTGGTACATAGAGTACCCTGCTCAATAGACTCTGGTTACCATCACATGTCTTTACATTTCCAATCTTTACAACAGAGTGTTTAGTATCATCACCTGTTTGTACCTGATGTTTGCCCTTGGGTTCTTCCAAATCAGAGAGTAGTGCCACATTGCCAGCTACATGGTTAGAACATCCTGAGTCAATATAAAATAAATGATCATCATTTGTACCTGCCTTGGAGGTCATATTCATGATCAATACGGAGTCATCTTGCTCCTCTGTGTAATTGTTGTAATCCCTTCTATTTCTGAATCCACCTTGGTAGTTACCATTTTGGTTGTGGTTGTAATTGTTGTTGTACTGATTGTTGTATCCATTGTAGCCTTGATGTTGGTTGAATCTGCCTCTCCCTTGAGAGTATCCACCTCTTTGATAGCCTCTTCCTCTCTGATTCTTGTAGTTCTTGTAGCATTCATCTGTGGTATGATTGGACAATCCACAAATGTTGCATGGTGATGAGTTGTAGGGTCTCCCCCTACCTGACTTACCTCCTCTGCCTCTTCCTCTTGAAGATCTACCTCTCCCTGCATAATTAGCTTGGGAGGTAGAGCCTTCTTCATCAACCTTCTTACTTTTACCTTTATCTTTAACCTTCTTATCAGTATATAGAGCAGAGGGGTTGTTACCTTTTGATTGATCTCCTGCCTTTGTAAACTTTGCTTCATGTGTGAATAGTTGGCCCATGAGTGTTGTGAGATCTGGGGTATGCATGTCCATGTAGAGGTCCATGGCAGTGGTGAAACTTTCCCACATATCATCTGCCTTGAGTCCATTTGTTACTTGCCTGACTATTTGCTCCTCTTCAATCTCCTCTCCAATGCTGCTAATTGGTCTGCCACATCTTTAATCTTGGCCACATACTTTGAGACTAATTGCTTGGGCTGCTTCCTAAGGGTTGTGAATTCAATCCACAGTTGATTCTTCCTGGCCCTTGTGTTGGAAGAGAAATATGTTGACAGAGTTTCCCAAGTCTCTTGGGAAGTCTTACAGTTCCTTACATGAGGTAAAAGGAAATCAGATATAGAGTTAAGAAGGTAAGACCTTGCCAAAGCATCTTTTGCACACCATTGGTTGAGCCTCTCTTGTTCATCCTTGGTGGGTAGTCCTCTAGCTTTGAATGAGGGCAATTCCTCATCTCCTGATATGTATCCAAATAAGCTTCTTCCTTGTAGATAGGTCTTCATTCTCAATGACCAAGCTTGGTAATTGTTCCTGTCCAATTTTTCAATGAATGAAGGAAAACCATCTCCCATGTTTTACCTTATTTGCTCTGATACCACTGTTGGGAGAGATGGTTGGATGCACTCAAGAGATTGAGTTGAAGCTGCTAGACCTGCTTTGCTCCAGCCCTCCTTTGCTTCAGATATGCTTAGTACACTTGATTAGCTTCCAAATGATACCAAGAAAGCATCCATGTACTTTGCAAGTGATATGTGTAATGATCAAATCAAAACAGACTACTTGAGACTTCAAGACTCCAAGAAAACTTGCTAATTTGGTATTGACACCTGCTCAGTCTTTCACTCAGTATGACCAGCACACTTACAATTGATCAAATTCCTTCTGGACATATTAAATTAGCTTAACAAGCTACCATTTGCAAGTGGAATGAGAGGAAATGACAAACTATGCTCTGAGAAATGAGTTTAGCAAAATAATATGTACCCCCGACTTTTTAGGAGCACTGCAGCAGAATACCAGAAGTCACTTCGAGCGAGATTTCTCCGAGATGGCTAATCCTTTGACCTTGAGATTTTGTAGGCGTGTAGTATGCTTGGAGCTGATTCCAATGTGGGTAGTTGTACAATCTCATTAGCATGACAAGCATAGCTAAATGAGGTATTGTGGTGTAGGCTATGAAGTAGCACTAACACACACAGAGTTACAATAGTAGAATGCCTCGGGGAGTGAGCTCAATTGAGAGTAACTTACCTGCGAGTTTTTTACATTGACTTTTATAGGTGATGGAGATACATTTGAATTTCAAATTCAAACTAAGGCTCCCTTGAATCTCTCCTCTAAAAGTAGGGAGATATTCTCTCCAATTACACCATCCAAATTCCACGACTAATCAAGTAGGTAAGTGATTACATGTAAATGCCAAGTCATATAGACTTTTACAATGAGTAAAATGTAATAACACATAGGCAAGTGTTTCTATGGGTCTTGCTACATGTGAGACATCCTTCCAATGATACAAGCCAAATGTGAAGGCTTGATTTGCACCAACAAAGTTAATAGTTTATATTACTAATTTTTATATATTTTAGTAATTTTTTACATTTAATTTATGTATTTTTTTTCTTGAATAAACAGGCTACTGCAAAGAAGAGAGTGGAGTCGGGCCACACATCGCACCTAGGCCAAATGGGCCATAATGGTTTTGTAGCTACGTTTGTAAGTATATGTGTTATTGTGAGTATATTTTTTATTTTAGTTAAAATGCAAGCAACTAATGTTTTTTATTTGTTTCATTGCAGCGGAAGGATTATGGCCGATATCCTACGAAATAGGAGATCGAGTATGCTACACATTTTGGATATCGGTGTTTGAGCGAGTATATGCAACATCATCTTGATGCCTTTGTGAGTATTTTTAAATTTTATATAATTATTTTGTTTTTATGAGTGCTTTAATTATTTTATTTATTTATGTTTGTTATATGTAATACAGGAGTATTATGGAGAGACAAATATGGATGAGGTGGAGAGACAGACACAGGAGGGACGATCTCGATCGTCACAGGGTGATCATGACGATGAGGATGAGGATGATCAGAATGATCATGATATTGTTGATGATGATGATGATCATGATGATGATGATCATGATGATGATGATTAGGATTTTAGTTGATTATGACATTGGATTATATGTATTTACATTGATATATATATATATATATTTTTTATTTCAGTTATGTTTTGAATTGTGTGTATGGTATTAAGTAATGAAGAGTTTTGTTCTATTGTTTGTTATTATTGTTTATATTAGACATGTGTTTTAATACTTTAATTATGTATGTGCGTGTATATGTATGTATGTGCATGTGCATGTGTATGTATATGTATGTATGTGCATGTGCATGTATAAGTGTATATGTGTGTATGAGTATGTGCATATGCATGTGTATGTACGTATGTGTATATGTATATGCATGTATATGTATAACTCTATGTGTATATGTGTGTATGTGCATGTATGTGTATATGTGTGTATGTGCATGTATATGTATATATGTAGGTATGTGCATGTGTGTGCATGTGTATATGTGTTTTAATACTTTAATTATATAAATCATTCATATGTGTGTACCTAAGTGTATATATATGTGTGTGTATATGTATGTATGTGCATGTTTATGTGTGTGTATATGTATGTATCTGCATGTGCATGTATAAGTGTATATGTATGTATCAATATGTGCATGTTCTTGTGTATGTGTGTGTATATGTATATGCATGTATATGTATAACTCTATGTGTATATGTGTGTGTATGTGCATGTATATGTGTATATGTAGGTATATGCATGTGTGTGTGCATGTATATATGTGTTTTAATACTTTAATTATATAATTCATTCATATGTGTGTACCTAAGAGTATATGTATGTGTGTGTATATGTATGTATGTACATGTGTATGTGTGTGTATAATATGTATGTATGTGCATGTGCATGTATAAATGTATATGTGTGTATGAGTATGTGCATGTTCTTGTGTATGTGTGTGTATATGTATATGCATGTATATGTATGTGTGTGTACATGTATATGCATGTATATGTATATGTGTGTATATGTATATGTATATGTATATATGTATATGTATATGTATATATGTATATGTATATGCATGTGTATATATATGCATGTGTATATGTATGAAACATGCATGTGTATGTGGATGTGCATATACATGTATTTGCATATATGTTTATGTATATATATATATATATATATATATATATATATATATATATATATAATGTATGCATGGATGTCTTTTTATGTGGTTGTAGGAATGTTTGTGCATATGCATGTGTATATGTGTGTATGTCGAAGTGTATGTGCACATGTATCTATGTGTATATATGTGTGTGTATGTGCATGTGTATATATGTATATGTGTGAAAGTGCATCTTCATCATGTATAAGTGTATGAGTGCATATCAATAAGTGTGAGTATGCTATGTAATGAGAATAACACAATTCAAATGATCTAAAAAGAATAGAAATTGTACTTACAATTGTTAGCCATACTTTTTGCTTGGTTAGCTTCTTGAATAACCTGTAATAAAGAGAGAAAGAAAAGAGAGAGAGAGAGAGAGATCTAGAGAGATAGAGATCTAGAGAGAGAGAGAGAGAATTCAAAGAGAGAAAGATGTAGAAAGAGAGAAACAAAGACAGAGGGAGACAATAAGAGAGAGCTTAGGCAAAACAACAATTCTGCATATACTTGCTTCAGCTCGTAAGCGCAGCGCAATTGCAAACGTTGGAGAGCTCTTCGATCGGATGTGTGAAAATGCCGATCGCAGAGCCTCCAACGTTTTAATTTTTGTTCGTCAACAGATTGTCGTGTAAGCGATGCTATTCGTCGTCGAATAGGGGACAATTTTACCGTCGCTTATGCGACGGCAACTAACGTCGCCTACGTGATGCAAAAAAGCGTCGCTTATGCGACGCTTTTAAATTGCGTCATTTTAGCGATGTTTTATGGGAACGTCGCAATCCCGTCACGTCACAAGTCGCAAATACCGTCGTTTTCTGCATCGTTTAATCGACGGTTGGCGCGCGACACTAATTACGACGCAAGTTGTAATTTTATAGCGACAAAATCCTGTCACCTTAACCATCGCTATACGCCCGTATTTCTTGTAGTGCTCCAAGTCGTGCAATAGTGTAGTCAACCCATGACTATATCCATAAGACTCCTCCGTTCGTGTTGGAGGACGACCCATTGCCAGCTCCTGAAAAAAATATAAAAAGATTAGAGAAATATATATGAGAAATTTAACACAAATAAATTCAATAAATGAAATGGTACTTACAAACTCATGATGCATCGTGTCATATCCGTCGCTGCCCCAATGTGACGGTCCAATCGTGTCTAGACGTGTGGCTGCGGCATTTCGCTGCTGGAGATATCGATCAGGAGTCTGCTGCTGCTAATCACAAATCATGTCCCACTCCTCAACATCTAACCACACAGGCTTTGGTAAGCCTTCTCTGAATGCATCACGAGCCTCGGATCGTCGATGCGACATGACCTCACGTGCGGTGTGCAGAATCCACTCTGAACTGACAATCGACTGTCCATTGGCTGGTTGGAACTCCTGATAAATCGTCTGTGTGATATAATTCTTCCGATCTTTATCCTATTCACTCCATTTCAACATGATGGAGTGTCCAAACTGGATGGAGCAAAGCTGTCGTATGCGTGCATGCATTGCTTTGCCAGCCGCATCCATCACCGGAGCTCCATCTCGGATACGATACACCTTGGAGTCATCATGGTCATGAGCACCCCAAGGTGTACGTGGTGTACTACGTGGTGTACTGCGTGGCGTACCTACATCTGAGGTACTCATCCTAGGAGTAGAGGCGGGCGACACAACGTCCGTCGCACTGCCTCCACAACAATCGCCTCCTCCGCCTCCAGACCTACCTGTAGATCCACTCCTAGAACCTCCTACTCCAGAGCGTGACCTCGATCTACGAGACGGGCCAGACCCTGTATCGCGCTGAGGTGTCGAATGCACATGTCTACTAGTAGACTCAGTAGGAGATGGCTGCAAAGATGGTCGTGGTGGAGTCACAAAGCTAGGAGACATACGTCCTATGGGAGTAGCACCACCCTCAGGAGTGACACCGGCAGGAGTGACACCGGTAGGAGTGACACCGGCGGGAGTGAGGCCAATGGGAGTGAGGCCGGCAGGAGTAAGGCCGCCAGGAGTGAGGCCGGGAGGAGTGCTACCACGAGAAATCCAATACTGTGATGCAACGGCCATATACGCAGGAGGAACCTGAGAGATGAACTCCAAAAACTGCTCCTCTATCATGGACTGTGGAGTGACTGGAGGACTGTCTCCCATCGTGCTCTGTAATAAAAGAACTCAAATAATTAGCATGGGATAAGAAAAATAATATAGGGAATAAACAAAAAAAAAACCAAAAATTAGTATGTACAAGTCTTTTATTCAAAAGTCCTCTATTCTAGCATCCTCTTGAAGATCCGATGCACCGAGAATATCTATCTCTAAATTGATGGCTTCTAAATCGCTTGCTATGCTGGTTTCCTCTTGATCATCGTCTATTGCTTCGTCTTCTCAAACAATGACCTCTTCTTCAATGACCTCTTCTTCTTGAACAATGATCTCTTCCTCCTCAACTATCGAATGAATCTCTGAGTCCACTAGAGATGGACTTTCTTCTACATATATGTTTTAAAAAATTTGTCTACTACGTGGAGCGACTTGTAAAACAAATAGCCACTCTGGGTCTTTTGAATCTGGTATAAAAACAACTTGCTCATAGTGTTCAGGAAGTACAAATGTATCCCTTTCATCTGTCCATAATCTTGTGGAGTCGACTTGAAGCAAACCGCTCTTATCTCGTCTCACTGTTGTGTTTCTTCTAGAGGTGACTACTTTGAACCATTTCACGTCAAAAACAAAGTAATCAAACTTTCTGAAAGATAGTTTCAAGATGTCTTGAATCACACCACAATAATCTAACTTGCCTTCTAGAGTATTATCATCTCTTGCACTCGCTCTACTTTTTTGCAAGAAATTCACCATCACTCCACTATCAAAAGTAGACCGGTTTTGATCGATTCGTGCAATTCGAAAGTTTCGTCCATGAGACCATAGTGCACCGTATTTAATATAGTCCCAATCAAATCCTTTTGCGAGTTCTTCTTCTTCTTCAGAGATATCTTCACTGGCTGCCTTTGCTTGTGAAACCGCTGCATCTAGCCATCTGCTCGTTGGAAAAGGTGGGAGAGGTCGAAGATTTTCTGGAAGAGGCAAAAATCGAGTGGAACGATTTCTTCAAAATTGAGCTCTTTCCTTTGCGTTAGTTTCCTTGGCAAGTTCATACCTTTCTAACCACTTTTGCATAGGCTCAGAGTTAACTATGCAAAACTTCATTGCCTTCTCTCTGAAAGCTGCATCCATTTTTCTTTGCAATCCTTTACCTTGTGGTTCATCGCCTACGAGATGAACATCTTCATCATCTCTCCATAAGCGAGGCATTTCGGGATCCGATATACGTAGAAACTCAGTAATGAATACAAGAGATTCTTGTACAAGCTATCCCTCTGCCATGCTACCCTCTGGAGGTGCTCTCTGTAGAACAAACCCTTTTAATGTCTTCATAAAGTGCTCTAAGAAGAACATCCATCGACTATGGACAGTTCTTGCTATTGCAACTTCATCTACTACATGAACCAGTAAATGAAGTTGAATAGTGAGAATACTTGTGGGAAAGTATTTCTCTACCATACAAACAGCCTCGATAGCATTGAGTTTCGCACTCTCTATGCTATCTCTATTTATCTCTTTAGAAGATATCCACCGTACTAAAGAACTAATTTTATAAATGGTTTTTCGTACATCCTCTGAAAGACAATCTTTTAGGGCTATAGGGAGCACAACTGTAAAAACTTGTGCCAATCATGAGACTTGAGTCCTGCAAGATCGTCGTTTCGTGTGAAAGCAGTCTTTAGACATCTCATGCATCCAGTAGGTGTACGAAACTCTGAAATTGTTTTCTTTACTTGTTGCTCTTCCATCCTGAGAAGCACCCAAGGAGCTCTTGGTAACCATACTGTTCCGTTGGGCTTAGTAATTGCCCACAACTCTCGCATACGACCTCGCTCTTCTAGGTCGTCCCTTTGTGCTTTGCTTTCTTTCTTTCCGATCAAAGTTTTCCAAAGCATCTCTCCCACATTCTTGAAAATATGCATCGGGTCTACCAAATGATTGATCACCAATTCACTCCAATAAGGGAGTTCATGAAAAATGGACAACCGTTTCATGCCAGCAACTCGATTTTCTGAATCCCACAGTTGTTTCCAATCACTAGCTTTCATTTGGTGTTGTGCTTGTCGACCAATTTGTCCTTCACGTAAAACATGCCCATCAGGCAAATATCTATGATGTCCTTCATAGACAGTTTTACGTAGTGCTTTGGAATGGCGTGCTTCGAGTCGTGGTCCGCATAAAGGACAAGCATGGTAACTCGAAATCAATAAGCCTGAACATTCACCATAACCAGGCCAATCATGTATTTTCCACATAAGTATGCCTTGCACTTGCACGTCTCGTCTTCTTATAGGTTGAGACATGTCACGCACAGTGATCCCATCCCATAAAATGCGCAGTTCTTCCACAAGTGGTGCAAGATATACATCCATGTTTTTTACCTTATACTTACCTGGTACAATAAGAGCTAATAATAAATGACCTTTCTTTGTGGCCAACCATGGTGGGATATTATAATTGACCAAACATACAGGCCATGTGCTCCATGAAGAACTATGTAATCCAAATGGATTCACTCCATCCATAGCTAGGCCTAGACGTATGGACCGAGGCTCACTAGCAAACTCTGGCCACTTACTATCTATGTGCTTCCAAGCATCAAAGTCAGCTGGCACTCGCATTACATTATCTGTAGACCTACTCTTTGTATGCCATGACATTAACTCAGCTATAGATTTGCATCTAAACATGTTCTTAATTCGTGGAATGATAGGAAAGTGGCGAAGAACCTTTGCGAGGATTGCTTCGCCTATAACGTCTTCTCTAAATCTATTTGCTCCACACTTTGGACATACGTGGAGATGCTCATACTCATTCCGAAAGAGAATGCAATCATTCGGACAAGCATGAATTTTCGTATAATCCATTCCAATGGACTGTAAAAGTTTTTTCGCATCTCCACGTGTTGGAGGCATGTCATTGCCCTCTGGCAAAATTTGATCTTTAAGAAGCCTGCAATAAGCAATTAAAATGATATTAGTAAATGAAGTTATTGTGATACAACAATGAAAGCCAATTTGTTCTCCACTTACCTGAACAATTCAGTGACACTACTATCTGACCATCCATAAATGGATTGTAGATTGAGCATCACGAGTGAAGCACGTAGTACAGATATCTTTGCTCCATTGTAAAGTGTTAAACAAGCTAATCTTCGCATGTTTTCATATTCTTCATCAACTTCTGATCGTGGAATTTCTGTTGTGTCCATGAAACTCTCGCCGACACCTTCTTCACCATCATGATCTTCGTCCATCTCATAAAATGCTTCAAGCATCTCTTCCATATGTTCATTCTATGTAATATTATTAGTGCTTGCTTCTACGTCTAAGTCCTTTTTTGCTCTCTTTTGTCTAAGAGAGGTTACCGGTGCAATGTCATTTGGGTCCATCTGCTCACCTGGGGGACCATGCAAATGATAGTGTAGGTTTTTCAGTCGACTCCTATCAAAGGATCCATACTCTCTAACATGTGTAGTACAAATCCGTCGTTTCCGATAAATTTGATGCTTGCACTGTGTGCAAGGACATGCCATTCTCTCTTCAGGATCCAAAGAAGCCATCTGCTACAATATGGACATTTTAGAACATTTTAGATCATTTGTTTTTTTATTAAACCTAAAAATCTAACTCTTAAAGACCTAAATACTTAAATACCTAAAAAAACTTAAAACCCTAGTTTTAAAACCCTAATCTATATAGCTATCCTATTTTATCTACATATACGGATTTTTTCTTGATTGATCCTATTATATATATATATATATATATATTTATTTATTCAGATTTTTTTCCTCTTAATTAAGTTATATGTATGCCTAAACCCTAAAACCCTAATTTTAAATATCTAGACCTAAATTATGTATATTTCTATACACATGTGTATATACATGTATATATGTATTATATGTGTATGTGTATGTGTGTATATATGTTATGTACATGTTAAAACCCTAAAACCCTAATCCAAATGACTTAGAACTAAAACATGTATATATATGTGTATATGTATATATATGTGAATATAGATAGGTATATAAGTATGTGTGTTTGTGTATTATATATATATTCACTCTATTTAAAATGATTAAATTTAAACATATTTTTATATATTTAATCATATATATTTCATTTATTTATTTAAAATACTAGTTCTTATCATATTTTATTATCTATATAATTATCCTACCTTATATATATATATTTATTTATATATTCAGATTTTTTCTTTACTTAATTATATTTAATTATATATATTTAATTAGATAATTTAAAACACTAGTTCTTTTTATATTTATTTATGTATATAATTATCTTATTTTATATATATATTTATTTATATATTCAGATTTTTTTCTTACGTAATCCTATTTTTATATATTTAATTTTATATATTTAATTATAAATTTCTAATTAAATTATTTAAAACACTAGTTCTTTTTATATTTATTCATGTATATAATTATCTTATTTTATATATATATTTATTTATATATTCAGATTTTTTTTCCTTACGTAATCCTATTTTTATATACTTAATTTTATATATTTAACTATATATATTTAATTAAATTATTTAAAACACTAGTTCTTTTTATATTTATTTATGTATATAATTATCTTATTTTATATATATATTTATTTATATATTCAGATTTTTTTTCCTTACGTAATCCTATTTTTATATATTTAATCATATATATATATAATTATATATATTTAATTAAATTATTTAAAACACTAGTTTTTTTATATTTATTTATGTATATAATTATCTTATTTTATATATATATTTATTTATATATTCAGATTTCTTTTCCTTACATAATCCTATTTTTATATATTTAACTTTATATATTTAATTATAAATATTTAATCAAATTATTTAAAACACTAGTTCTTTTTACATTTATTTATGTATATAATATCTTATTTTATATATATATTTATTTATATATTCATATTTCTTCTCCTTACGTAATCCTATTTTTATATATTTAATTTTATATATTTAATTAAAACCCTAACCTTAAATATGTAGACCTAAAATATGTATATTTCTGTACACATGTGTATATACATGTATATATGTATTACATGTGCATGTGTATGTGTGCATATATCTTATGTAGGTGTTATAACCCTAAAACCCTAATCTTAAATATTTAAATCTAAAATATGTATATTTTTGTATGCATGTGTATCTACATGTATGTATGTATTATATGTATATGTGTGTTTGTGTATATATGTAATCTACGTATTAAAATCCTAAAACCCTAATCAGAAAGACTTAGACTTAAATCTGAAATACTAAACCCTAAAACCCTAATCTTAAATATGTAGACCTAAAATATGTATATTTCTGTATACATGCATATATACATGTATATATGTATTACATGTGCATGTGTATGTGTGCATATATCTTATGTAGGTGTTTTAACCCTAAAACCCTAATCTTAAAGATTTAAATCTAAAATATGTATATTTTTGTATGCATGTGTATCTACATGTATGTATGTATTATATGTATATATGTGCTTGTGTATATATGTTTTCTACGTATTAAAATCCTAAAACCCTAATCAGAAAGACTTAGACTTAAATGTGAAATACTAAACCCTAAAACCCTAATCTTAAATATCTAGACCTAAAATATGTATATTTCTGTATACATGTGTATATACATGTATATATGTATTACATGTGTATGTGTATGTGTGCATATATGTTATGTAGGTGTTATAACCCTAAAACCCTAATCTTAAAGATCTAAATCTAAAATATGTATATTTTTGTATGCATGTGTATCTACATGTATGTATGTATTATATGTATATGTGTGTTTGTGTATATATGTTATCTACGTATTAAAATCCTAAATCCCTAATCAGAAAGACTTAGATTTAAATCTGAAATACTAAACCCTAAAACCCTTATCTTAAATATCTAGACCTAAAATATGTATATTTTTGTAAACATGTGTATATACATGTATATATGTATTACATGTGTATGTGTATGTGTGCATATATGTTATGTAGGTGTTATAACCCTAAAACCCTAATCTTAAAGATTTAAATCTAAAATATGTATATTTTTGTATGCATGTGTATCTACATGTATGTATGTATTATATGTATATGTGTGTTTGTGTATATATGTTATCTACGTACTAAAATCCTAAAACCCTAATCAGAA
>CM035430.1:133574561-133579561 GCA_020310875.1 Ceratopteris richardii | reverse complement strand
TAAATTTTCAAGGTCATTGGATTTATACTTTTGGAGATTTCTGCATTTTACTTCTTACTGGTCTATCTCTGCAGAGCCCCGAGAATTGTGGGAATGTTCCAGAACTTGATGAAACTTGTTCTCAGTGCTCAGTCCATCATTTGAAGTGTTTTAACTTGGAATAGGAAGCTTGCTAAGTCTATTTGCTATGCCCAAAAGGAATTTTTCTAATTCCTTCCAGGTTGAGAGCACTGTTCATTTTTTCCAGCAGGTGTATGTCCAAAAATAGCAAGTTTTGGGAGCTAGTCATTTCGCAACTAGTCTGTCTTGACTTAAACTTTTGGGATACATGTTCCAAAGTACTTGGCTGATATTTTGGTGGATTTAGGAAGCTCAAAGGGTCTACTAATCAACTCTGAAGTCTCAGTTGGCTGGTGTGAAGCTGGTTGTAGCGGCACCTACTCATCTTTGGATTGCATCCACCATCTCTCTTCACAGTGGTATCAGAGCATAGTCAAGCAACATGGGAGATGGATTTCCATCAACAATTGACAAATTGGATCGAAACAACTATCCGGCATGGTCTCTAAGGATGGAGGCTTACCTTCAAGGGAGGAATCTATATGGATTCATATCCGGAGATGAAGCAATGCCAACCATGAGGAACAAAGGGCAACCATCACATGAAGAAGTGGAAGGACTTTCGAATTGGTGTTCGAAGGATGCACTTGCAAGGTCCTATATTCTAAACTCAATCTCTGATTTTCTTTTACCTCATGTCAAGGGATGCAAGACATCAAGAGAAACCTGGAATGCACTTGCTTCTTTCTTCTCTTCCAACACTCGAGCAAGGAAGAACCAATTGTGGATGGAGTTCACAACAATGAAGAAAAGCCCGAAGCAAAATGTGACTGATTATGTCACAAAGATGAAGGAGATTTCTGACCAACTTGGAAGCATTGGAGAGGTAATTGAAGAGGAGCAAATCATAAGACAAATCATGAATGGAATCAAAGCAGACGACAAGTGGGAGTCATTCACAACAGCCATGGATTTATACATGGATATGCATGTACCCGACCTCAACACACTCATGGGCCAACTCTTCACTCATGAAGCAAAGATTAGCAAAGGTGGTGAGTCCTCAAGAGGTAATCAAACTTCTGCCTTATATTCTGATAAAGCTAAGGTCAAGGACAAGTCAAAGAATAGAAAGAATGAAGATGAAGGAAGCTCTTTCCAAGCAAACTTTGCAGGTAGAGGACGAGCTAGAGGAAGAGGCAGAAGTGGAAAGCAAGGCAGGGGGAGATTCCAATCATCTCAACCTTGCAACATATGTGGCTTATCTAACCATACTACTGAAGAATGTTTCAGGAACCCGAGGAACTCAAGAGGAAGAGGATTCAATAGAGGTGGCTATGGATCAAATAGAGGCAGGTACAATGGAGGCTACAACAACAACTACTACAACAACAATTACAACAACAACAACAACTATCAAAGTGGCCATAGAGGAAGAAGAGATTACAATAACTATGCAGAGGACCAAAGTCAAGAAGATTCATTATTGATTATGAATCTATCAACGAAGAAGCGTAAGGATGATGATCACATATTTTACATTGATTCGGGATGCTCGAACCATGTAGCAGGAAATGTGGCTTTACTTTCTGATTTGGAAGATCCTCATAACAAGCATGAAGTGCAGACAGGAGATGACACAAAGCACTCAGTGGAGAAGATAGGTAATGTGAAGACATCAGATGGGAATATGAACCTCTTAAGCAAAGTCTTGTATGTCCCTACAATTACCAAAAATTTAATAAGTGTTGGACAGATTGTTGAAAAAGGATTGCAGGTTAGATTCAATCGATTTGGAGCATATGTTGAAGACCCAAGGCAAGGCTTTCGAAGGATTGCCAAAGGAGAAAAGACAGGAAGGCTTTTCACTTTTGAAGTGGAAGATACAAAGAACATAGCTTTGTTTAGCTATGGATCTCAAACTCTAACAGAGTTGGAGATATGGCACAAAAGGCTTGCTCACATTGGTGAGAGGACACTCAAACAGATTTGCAGGGACCAAAGTGTACTTGGTTTGCCTAATATCACAAGGCAACACATGATTTATAAGTGTGAAGCTTGTCAATTCGGCAAGGCGCATAGACAACCTTTCAATAAGAAAGGATATATGTATCAAAATCCTTTGGATCTAGTGCACACAGATGTGTGGGGTCCAAGTAAGGAGCCATCTATATCAGGCTCAAGATATTATGTGTCTTTCATAGATGATTGTAGCAGGTGGACCATTCTGTTTTTCATGAAGCACAAGGATGAAGTGTTTAATTGCTTTAAGAAGTATATTGCTCTTGTTGAAAATCAAACAGGTAGGACTTTGAAAAGACTCAGATCAGATGGTGGAGGAGAATACTTCTCTTCTGAATTTGATGCCTTCTTGCATGAAAGAGGCATTAAAAGGGAAGTCACTACAAGGTATACACCTGAACTCAATGGTGTAGCAGAGAGGAGGAATAGAGCTATCGTCGAAGCTGCAAGGTCCATGCTCAACGAAAAGGGATTGCCGAACTACCTATGGGCAGAGGCTGTGTCGACAGCCACATATCTCATAAATAGACTTCCATCTAAGTCACTAGATGGAACCACTCCATATGAAGTGTGGAATGGAAGAAGACCTAGTCTAGAGCATTGTCAAATCTTTGGATGCTTAGCCTATGCTCACATTCCTTCTCAAGTAAGAGGGAAATTGGATCCCAAGGCAGAGAAGTGTGTATTCATTGGTTATGATCAAAACCAAAAAGGATATAGATTGTACAATCCAACCAATAAAGGATTTTCTGTGAGTAGAGATGTAATTTTTGATGAAAACAAATCATGGTTTGATGATGACAGGAAAGTGAAGCTGCCATATGACTTGGATGAAGATTTTCCATCACTTCAACCAAAGGAGCCAAAGCAGATTGAAGAAAGTGATTCGGAGATTGACCTAGAAGACTTGGAAAGACTAAAGCTATGGAAGAACAAAGGTAAAGCAAAGATGCAGGATGCTACATATGGACCCGAGAGCTCACATCAACCACTTAGAAGGTCTTCGAGGGAGAAGAAGAAACCAGAGAGGTTTGGTTATGATACTTCTTTGGTCACCAAGCACTCAATCTACATTGCAAAGGATTCAACCAATGAAGAACCTACCACATTCGAAGAAGCACAAAGCAAGAAAGCTTGGAGAGATGCAATGGATGAAGAAATGGAAGCCTTGAAGGAGAATGACACTTGGGAGCTTGTACCTAACAAGCCATCTATGAAGATAATCGGATCTCGATGGATATACAAAATCAAGAGGAATCCAGATGGAAGTATAAATAGACACAAAGCAAGGTTAGTTGCTAAAGGGTTTGCTCAAACCCATGGTATTGATTATGAGGAGACTTTCTCTCCTGTTGCAAAAATGCCTACAATTAGGGTTCTCATAAGTCTTGCTGCATCTAGAAATTGGAATCTTTATCAACTTGATGTAAAGAATGCTTTCTTGAATGGATGGATTTCTGAGGAAGTGTATATGGCACAACCTTCTGGATATGAGGATGCACATCATCCTAACTATGTATGCAAACTAAAGAAAGCTTTGTATGGATTGAAGCAAGCTCCAAGAGCTTGGAATTTCAGATTGGTTACTTATTTGCAGGACCAAGGATTCAAAGCTAGCAAGGCGGATACCTCTTTGTTCATAAAGAGGAATGGATCTGAAGTGATCTATTTATGTGTGTATGTTGATGATATTATTATCACAGGCAATGATCTTGAAGGAATCAAACAGGTAAAGAGTCAAATGAAGGAGGAGTTCAAAATAAGTGACCTCGGACCACTCACTTATTTTCTTGGATTGGAGTTGATCTACACAGATTCAGGTATATACATCACACAAAGGAAGTATGTCCATGACATGCTCGTCAAGTTCAAGATGGAAAATACCAAGTGTGCAGGTACACCTATGGAGCAAAATCATAAGCTTAGTGCTTATGAAGGAGAGCCAATTGAAGACATCACAAGCTATCAAAGCTTGGTTGGAAGTTTGAACTATGCAACACTCACAAGGGTGGATATATGCTATAGTGTTAGCATATTGAGTCAGTTTATGCATAAGCCGAGAAGACCACATATGGAAGCGGCCAAGCGAGTCCTCAAGTACCTAAAGGGGACCATGAATGAAGGTTTGTTTTATTCATTTACTTCAGATATTGAGCTAAAGGTCTACTCAGATGCAGATTGGGCCGGATCTAAAGATGATAGAAGAAGCACATCAGGGTATATATCATTTGCAGGTTCAAAAATCATTTCTTGGTCATCGAAGAAGCAACCAACCGTGGCATTATCTTCTACTGAAGCTGAATATAGAGGTTTGGCTAATGCAACTCAAGAAATCATGTGGTTAAAATCTTTGTACACAGATCTTGGACTTCATTCTTCAACACCTCACATTTTTGGTGACAACACAAGCTCACTACATCTAGCAGCTAATCCGGTATACCATGCTAGAACCAAGCATATTGAAGTCCACTACCATTATGTAAGGGAGAAGCTATTGAGCAAGGATATTCAACTATCCTATGTCTCTACAGATATGCAATGTGCAGACATGTTGACGAAAGCTCTTGATGGTATGAAATTAAGTAGATTCAAGTTGATGATTGGTTTGCAGGAAATCAAGGACAATTGAAGACTTATTTGGAGGCCAAGCATGTTAGGCTTGAGGGGGAGCTGTTGGTGCATTTTGCCCAAGCCTACATGCTTGATATGCTTGATATTATCCTCATTTGTAAGTCACATGAGTAGTCATGTGAACACCTCTTGTAAAAGAGTACATTTTATCTCTTGTAAATGGAAAAAGAAAAAAGTAAAAGGATGGCTTACCTCATCCATGATGTAAAAGCAAATTCGTGGCTCCAACTACCAAAATCACGAATTTTTGAGCTGAGGGAATCTCTCCTAACTTTGGGGATCACTTT
>CM035430.1:133526658-133554158 GCA_020310875.1 Ceratopteris richardii | reverse complement strand
CATTTCTCTGAACATGAAATCTGCGCCAGTTTTGTCGACTCTCAGAACATTATCACATATGAATGTTCCTATGCAAAATTCTCTTAACCTGATGACAATTAGACTCTCAAATTCTATCCATAGATTGATTAACTATGGACTTAGATATGTTCAGAAGGATTTCTCAAAAGATTAACTACAGAAGTAGCAGACAACAAAACATCGGGCGCAAGATTTTCTTGATTTCTCAGAAAGTTACAACTACATTGAAGATATGACTTCAACTAACTTTCATATGTCCAATGACACTTTCTACAACTGATTTCTCTCTTCCTATTCTCTATTCTTTCTGTTCTACATGCCCCGACTTTTTCAAAACATTTATAGGCAAATATGTACAAGCTTATGACTAATCAAAAGTGTGAGTCAGTTATATCTGAACTAATGTACATATGTGTACATAGCTTTGGATTTCTGAGTATGTCCTTCCTTCAAACTTCTGAATTTGTTCTCTTCTTGATTCCTTGACTTCATTTCTTCATAAACCTTCAATTGATGATTGACATGCACCAACAGCTCCCCCTCAATCATTAATTGAGGTTTTCCTCTATCTTCTTAATACCTGCCATATCCTTGAATCTCTGTAGCTTTGGTCCATCTAGATTTTTTGTCATCATATCTGCAAGTTGATCTTTTGTAGGTGTATGCATAACTTCAATTTCCTTATCAATGACCTTCTCTCTCAGAAAATGATACTGTATTTCAATATGCTTAGTTCTAGAATGAAACACAGGATTAGCTGCCAAGTATAAAGAACTCATATTGTCTCCACAAATAATAGGAGTACTTTGAATCACATCAAAAACCTTCATAAGTGTCTTTAGCCATATTACCTCCTTTGCAGCTTCCACCATACCTTTGTATTCTGCTTCTGTAGATGACAAAGCAACTGTATGTTGCTTCTTAGAACACCATGAAATCAATTTGTCTCCTACATAGCACAAATATCCATGTGTTGATCTTCTATCATCCACATTACCTGCCCAATCTGCATCACTATATATCTTCACTCTTGTATCAGAAGTAAATCCATAGTACAACCCTTCTCTGAGTGTACCCTTGATGTACCTAAGTACTCTTTGTCCTGCAATCCAATGTTCCTTTCTAGGACAATGCATAAATTGTGAAAGCACACCAACTGCATATGACAAATCAGGCCTTGTTAATGTAGCATAAATCAAGCTACCAACCAAGCTTTGATAGAGCTTCATGTCTCTAAATTCTTCTCCTCCAAATCTAGACAACTTATGGTTCACTTCCAATGGTGTGGGTGCAACCCTGCAATCTTCCATTTTAAATTTGGTTAGCAAATTTTTAAGATACCTTTCTTGGGTCACATATACTCCATGTTGAGTATATAAAATCTCCATTCCCAAGAAGAATGACAAGTTCCCCAAATCACTGATTTTGAACTCTTTCTCCATCTGCTTCTTGATCATTTGTATTCCTTTATCATCTGTTCCTGTAAGTATTATGTCATCAACATAAATACAAACATAAATGAATCCATCTTCACTTGCTTTGACTAGCAAGCTACTATCTTCCTTTGATGCTTGAAATCCAAGTTCCTTCAAGAACTCTACAAGCCTATAATTCCATGCCCTTGGGGCCTGCTTTAATCCATACAAAGCTCTCTTGAGCTTTGTAGCTTAGTGATGAGTAGCACCTCCTTTAATGTCAATCCGGGAAGACGTGAGGATGGTATGAAGACCTCGAGCAAGTGAAGGCACAAGTGCGTGAGTGAGAAGCACACTGACATGCACACACATACACACACACGCGCACACAAGGTAAGGCAAAGGATGAGAAGCAATGGAGTTCTTTAGATTACTTTCAAAAAGCTCTTACAAGTCCATTTCAATTACCATCCAACCTCAAAAATGAGCTCTCTAGCTCCTTTTATAGTTTTTGACTAGCTTTGGCCCTGTTCAGACCTAGTGTCCGGCCTAGTTAAAAATTAGGTTCCAGGGCTTATTAGAGAGCTCAAACGAGATCTAAAAAATATGAAAATTGGCAGGTAGATACTTCTAAAGCTCCTCAAGCTCAAGGACTCCTTGGCTTGCACAAAATGGAGCTACAAAAATACGAAATGATATTTACAATGGTTTTTAGTGATGAAAATCACTATTTGTGTAGGGATTTCCTCTACTGATTTGTCATACACCTCTTTGAGCTCCCTACTTGCTCTTTCTTCTTGTGTGCTCAACTCCTTGATGTCTTGAAAAATTAGATGGCCTACTTGCCAGATCTTCTTTGACTGCCATGTCTGCTTGTGTTGTCCCTTCGCTCTGACTCTCTTCGTCTTGTGGCTCCTTCGGTTCCCTGACTGCTGCCAACACCCCCCCCCCCCACTCTCGCATCTGTCGCCCCTGACAGACCCTTGTCTAGAGGATTTTTGAACATAATATTGGACGACATCGGAGGCTAGGTGGTGTTCTTCAATTCGTAAGCCGCGTGCTAGATCTGTGAGCAAATCATCCCAATTCACAGGTCCGTGAACATCTGGATGAGGCACCCTCAATTGTTCTGAGTGAATAGTTCTCTCCACAGCAAATAATTGGAGGAGATGTGATGGTCTGGGTATAAAGATTTTGGAGTGATATTCCCAGAATCCTGTGATGAACATCTCCTCAAATGTCTGTTTAAAGCAGGCTGGGAGGTACTTGATTCTGGCGTGCCAAGCATATATTACTTCAATTGATGGGGTGGTACTCATATCGTACACCAGATCTTGGTTTCCTGTCACGAAGCCTGCTCCTGAGAAGTGGGGGTCCTTAATGTTCTTAAACATCCTGAAAGTGATCAGCATTAATTCAAATATTTTCATACACATCTGGGCCATCTGTTGGTGCATACCAATCACCAATTGAAGGCTTGGAAGATCAAATGATGAAGGAAGAATCAATTCCTAAAGTGTGGAAGAAGATTACATTCAGAGGACAAGAGAAGTGTACACATATGTACATTAGCATAGTCATAGATGACTTAGATCTTTTGTTCAGTAAAGATTATGTACAAATTATCTATAAATACTTTGAGAAAAGTCGGGGCATGTATGAGAGCATATGTGACATTAGTTAGATGTCAAGAATGAGGGAGATAGAAGTCATAAGATAGAGGAAAGTGAATTTGAGTTAGCTCTCATCACTCAGTTGTATTTTCTCTGAGTAAATGGAAAATTTTGCGCCCGATGTTTCTGCGTGTTCTCCTTCTACAGTAGATCAATTGTGGAATGCTTTTGTACAAGTCTAAGTTGAGAGTTGCTTGACCTCTGTGCAAAGTTTCAGCTTCCAATTGTAATCAGGCTGAGTGAATTAAGTGTAGGAACATTCATATGTGAAGCATGTTCACTAGTTCCTAAAACAGGCGCAGATTTCGAAGTCAATGTTTTGGTCATTTCTCCTAGCACAGTTTAAAGTTTTGCATGAGTGAGGGCTTAATCTTTAAGTTGAAAGATAAGCTACTTATGTCTAGAAGCATTTTGTAAAACGGGTTCTATTCAAGGAGAACCAAGTCTTTAAAGTTACAGGTGTAAAGTCGACTGTTCTGAGTAACAGTTTCTGACATAGGTAACTTGTGAAATCAATTTCTCAAGCTATACTTAATCTTTTGATGAGATTCAACTTGGAATAGTTGCGCAATCTCTAGGAGATGATTCGTACAAAGTTTCATCAAAAACTTTACAGATTTGATAGGTCAATGTGAATGAACAATGCAGCAGACTTTTCTGTGTATCATTTTCTTCACAGATTTGTTAATTTCTGATAAGTTAGTAATTGATCCTCTAAATTAGTGAAGTGTTTGACTTACTCTTGGTATAGAGGTGCTCTAATCACAAGAGTAAGTTGTTCTTTTGGAGATTAACATTCTCCATCAGTGGTATCAGAGCAGGAGACATCAATTTCAAGAAAAGGAGGATCCCGACTGCTGCAGATTCAAGAGATTCAACACTTGAAGGATCAAGAAGTGAAAGCTTGGAGTCAAAGCTTGGAGAGAAGACAAATTGACATCAAGAAAGGCAAAAGGAGTTCAATTCGAAGTAAAGGTATATACATTGTTTGTAAAGCTTGAAGATTTCAATACACAGGTGGATACAAGATGGGAGAAAGCTTGCAGATTGATAAGCTAGATAGGGAGAACTATCCAGCATGGTCCATGAGGATGGAAGCACACCTCATGAGCAAAGATCTCATATCATTTATTACAGGAGATGAAGAAAAACCTGAGTTTGCAGATCCAAGTATTCCTACTAGGGAAGAACTTGCAATGTTGAAGACATGGATGAGAAAGGATGCTCAAGCAAGGAGTATCATCTACATGGCTGTAAATGATTACCTTCTACCTCACATCAGAGGTTTGGAAAGTGCCACAGATGTTTGGAATGCCTTGGAAGAGCATTTCCAAAATACAACTAAGTCAAGGAAGTCCTCACTATGGGCTGAGTTCACAACCTTCAAGAAGAAGAGCTCACAATCAATTTCAGATTATGTGGCAAGGATGAAAGATATTGCAGATAGCTTGGGAGCAGTGGATGAAGATATTGAAGAAGAAAAGTTGGTAAGACAAATACTTACAGGTTTAAGAGGTGATGAGAAGTGGAAGCCTTTTATATTATCCATAGAGTTGTCACTTGATCACTTTACTCCTGACCTTAATCAATTGCTAGGACACATGCTAACCTTTGAGCAGGATCTTAAAGGAGACAATGATAGAAGTACAAGTCAAGCTATGTACTCCAAAGACAAGAAAAAGAATGGCAAAGGAAAGCAATCAAATGATGATGAAGGGAATTCAAATCAAGTCAACTTCACAAAAGGGAAGACAAATTTCAGAGGTAAAGGAAGAGGAGGTAAGAACAAAGATAATGCTAAAGCTTGTTGGATTTGTGGCAGAACAAATCATTTGGCAAATGATTGTTGGTATAATAATCAAAGTGGAGGATACAACAATCAGAATTATAGTCAAAGAGGTAGAGGAGGCAGAAACCAAAGAGGCAATTTCAGAGGAAGAGGTGGTAGGACATCATATGGTAGAGGAGGTGGAAGAAATTTCCAATCTCAGTCCTACAACAATAACTATTACAATTATGCATCAGATCAGAAGGATGACATGACTCTTATCCTGAATGCAACTCATGAATCAATGGGAGAAGATCAAAGAGTGTTTTATATTGACTCAGGGTGCAGCAACCATCTGAGTGGGAATCTATCCTTGATGACTGATATGGAAGCAAGGGTGAATGGACATACAGTTCAAACAGGTGACAATACCAAACATAAAGTGGAGAGCATTGGATCAGTGAAGACAAAGAGTGGAAGTACACTTCTGAGTAAGGTACTTTATGTTCCTACTATTCCTAAAAATTTGATAAGTGTAGGGCAAATTGTGGAGAAAGGATATGAAGTAAGATTCACAAATGATGGTGTCTATGTACAAGATCCAAATCAGGGTTATAGAACCATAATTGCAGGTAAAAAGGAAGGAAGATTGTTTACCCTCAAAGTCCAAGGTAATGTGGGACATGCATTGTTTACCTATGGAGGTCAAAAGGTGTCTGAATTAGACCTATGGCATAAGAGGCTAGGTCATTTCAATGAGAGAGCTATAAAGGAGATGTCAAAGAATCAGGTGGTGCTTGGATTGCCAAACATTGAAGGGCAACATATGGTGTACAAGTGTGAAGCTTGTCAATTAGGTAAAGCACATAAGAATTCTTATAACAAATCAGGGTACAAGTATTCAAACATGCTTGAATTGGTTCATACAGATGTATGGGGTCCCTCAAGGGACTATAGCATAAATGGATCCAGATATTATGTGTTGTTTGTTGATGATGCAACCAGGTGGATTACTTTGTATGTAATCAAGGATAAATCAGAAGTCTTCAAGACATTCAAACATTTCCATGCTTATGCAGAAAGGATCACAGGACAAAAGCTAAAGAGGTTAAGATCAGATGGAGGGGGAGAGTATTTCTCAAAAGAGTTTGATGATTATTTGTGGAATGCAGGTATCAAAAGAGAAGTGACTTGCAGGTACTCCCCTCAACAAAATGGAGTAGTAGAAAGGAGGAATAGGACTCTTGTAGAGTTTGCAAGAGCCATGATGAAGGAAAAGAATTGTCCAAATTACTTATGGGCAGAAGCCATTAACACTGCAACATATCTTGTGAATAGGTTGCCTTGCAAAGCTTTGGATGGAGGAACCCCTTATGAAGCATGGTGGGGTAAGAAGCCTAGTCTTGATCATTGTAAAGTATTTGGATGTATTGCATATGCTTATGTTCCTTCACAATTAAGACATAAGCTAGAACCAAAAGCAGAGAAGTATGTGTTTATTGGATATGATGATAGACAGATGGGTTACAGGTTGTGGAGTCCATCCACAAAGCAATTTCTTGTTACTAAAGATGTAACATTTGATGAGCAAAACATGTGGTATACAGGATCACCAAATGAGTATGCAGGTGTTGAAGAAATACAAAGGAAAGGAAAGGCAAAGGTAAAAGTATGTGAAGAAATTGTTGATGAAGTTGACTCTAGATGTAGAGTGCAGGATCATGAAGAAGAAGGGCCAAGATTTGATCCAGAATCAAATGAGGCTGAAACTTCAAGAAGTGCAGAAATCAGGAGATCTACAAGAGAAAGGAAAGAGCCTATAAGGTATAGCTATGATACATCTTTCCTAACAACAAAAGATTATGCTTACATTGTGAAAACAGAAGAAGATCCAACCACTTATGAAGAAGCCAAAGGTAAACAGAATTGGGAGAAGGCAATGCAAGAAGAGTATGATGCTCTACTTGAAAATGAAACTTGGGAACTAGTACCAAGACCAAAGAATCAGAAAGTCATTGGATGCAAGTGGGTATACAAAACAAAGAGGTTTGCAGATGGTAAGGTGTCTAGATATAAGGCTAGACTTGTGGTCAAAGGTTATGCCCAAACTTATGGGGTAGATTATGATGAAACCTTTAGTCCTGTTGCTAAGATGTCTACAATTAGGACATTGATTGCTATTGCTACTTGCAAGGGATGGAAATTATCACAATTGGATGTGAAAAATGCATTTCTAAATGGTTATATTGCAGATGAAGTATATATGGAGCAACCAGAAGGCTTCATGGAATCAATTGGATCAGATTATGTGTGTAAGCTCAAGAGAGCTTTATATGGGTTGAAGCAAGCCCCAAGAGCTTGGAATTACAGATTGGTCAAGTTCTTGAATGAATGTGGTTTTCAAGCATCAAAGGCAGATAGTAGCTTGCTAGTGAAGGCAAGTGAAAATGGATATATTTACATGTGCATTTATGTTGATGATATTATTGTTACAGGAACAGATGCTCAAGGAATCAATGAACTCAAGAAGCAAATAGAGAAGGAGTTTAAGATAAGTGACTTGGGAAACTTATCTTATTTTCTAGGAATGCAGATTGTGTATACTCAACATGGAGTATATGTTTCACAAGAGAGATATTTGAAGAATCTTCTAGTCAAGTTTAACATGGAAGATAGCAAGACCTCAACCACACCATTGGAGGTAAATCATAAATTAAGCAGGTATGGAGGTGAAGAGTTCAATGACATGAAGAAATATCAGAGTTTGGTAGGTAGTCTAATCTATGCTACCTTGACAAGGCCAGATCTATCATATGCAGTAGGTGTGTTATCACAATTTATGCATTGTCCAAAGAAGACTCATTGGATTGCAGCCCAAAGGGTACTCAGATATATCAAGGGAACCCTAAGTGAAGGTTTGTATTATGGTTTCACTTCTGACACAAGAATCAAAGTGTTTAGTGATGCAAGATTGGGCAGGTGACTCAGATGATAGAAGGTCTACCCATGGATATCTATGTTATGTTGGAGATAAGTTAGTGTCTTGGTGTTCAAAGAAGCAACACACAGTTGCTTTATCATCCACAGAAGCTGAGTATAAGGGAATGGTAGAAGCTGCAAAAGAAGTCATATGGTTGAAGACCTTGATGAAAAGTTTTGAGACTGATCATAGTACTCCAATAATTTTTGGAGACAATATGAGTTCTTTGTATTTGGCAGCTAACCCTGTTTTTCATGCCAGGACTAAGCATATAGAGATTCAGTATCATTTCTTGAGGGAAAAGGTACTAGATAAAGAGATTGAAGTGATGTACACTCCAACAAAAGAACAGGTGGCAGATATGATGACCAAGAGTCTGGATGGACCTAAGTTACAAAGGTTCAAAGACATGGCAAGTATCAAGAAGACAGAGAAGACCTCAATTGATGATTGAGGGGGAGCTGTTGGTGCATACCAATCACCAATTGAAGGCTTGGAAGATCAAATGATGAAGGAAGAATCAATTCCTAAAGTGTGGAAGAAGATTACATTCAGAGGACAAGAGAAGTGTACACATATGTACATTAGCATAGTCATAGATGACTTAGATCTTTTGTTCAGTAAAGATTATGTACAAATTATCTATAAATACTTTGAGAAAAGTCGGGGCATGTATGAGAGCATATGTGACATTAGTTAGATGTCAAGAATGAGGGAGATAGAAGTCATAAGATAGAGGAAAGTGAATTTGAGTTAGCTCTCATCACTCAGTTGTATTTTCTCTGAGTAAATGGAAAATTTTGCGCCCGATGTTTCTGCGTGTTCTCCTTCTACAGTAGATCAATTGTGGAATGCTTTTGTACAAGTCTAAGTTGAGAGTTGCTTGACCTCTGTGCAAAGTTTCAGCTTCCAATTGTAATCAGGCTGAGTGAATTAAGTGTAGGAACATTCATATGTGAAGCATGTTCACTAGTTCCTAAAACAGGCGCAGATTTCGAAGTCAATGTTTTGGTCATTTCTCCTAGCACAGTTTAAAGTTTTGCATGAGTGAGGGCTTAATCTTTAAGTTGAAAGATAAGCTACTTATGTCTAGAAGCATTTTGTAAAACGGGTTCTATTCAAGGAGAACCAAGTCTTTAAAGTTACAGGTGTAAAGTCGACTGTTCTGAGTAACAGTTTCTGACATAGGTAACTTGTGAAATCAATTTCTCAAGCTATACTTAATCTTTTGATGAGATTCAACTTGGAATAGTTGCGCAATCTCTAGGAGATGATTCGTACAAAGTTTCATCAAAAACTTTACAGATTTGATAGGTCAATGTGAATGAACAATGCAGCAGACTTTTCTGTGTATCATTTTCTTCACAGATTTGTTAATTTCTGATAAGTTAGTAATTGATCCTCTAAATTAGTGAAGTGTTTGACTTACTCTTGGTATAGAGGTGCTCTAATCACAAGAGTAAGTTGTTCTTTTGGAGATTAACATTCTCCATCACCATCACATCGGGATTATTGCGTAGCCGAATGCTCCAGTGACGGATTGTGGAAATCATGTAGTTCACTGTGGGGGGTCCTCGTGGAGGTGCTAGATAAACGTAATTTAACCATTTTGCGCAGGCTTTGATGTCTCTGACGGCAATAGTGAATTCAGGCCAGGTGCGTCTTCGAAGAATTGGAATGTAACAAGGATTATATTTAATAAACAACGGCATATTATTCCAGGTTCGGACCATTTCAGGATATGTTTCCAAAAGCCTGATCCTCCAGGTGGGTTGATGGATGGACCCACGCTTAGCACTTTCCGGTATATCATCTGGACCAAATTGTGTAGCAAATGTGGGAGGCTTGCCGCATCGTCGTTGAATCTCGGCGTTGTAATCGGCCAAAAGTATGCAGTAAGGCACATATTGGTCATTATTGGTGCCGATCCATCTATGATGAGACATGCTTCTGAAATATTCTGACTTTATGAAAGTTTCTTCTAGGTTCGCTAGTAATTGGATCTGAATGGCCACCCGTTCTTCGTGTGTGTTCGCTGTCTTTTCCAGTGTCTGAAGCCACTCGGGTGCTTCCACTTCCAAGGTGTCTAGTCCCTCTGAGGTTCGTTGCCCACGTGGCATCGGCATAGGAACATATGGTTCTTCGTACGAATCATCTACCTCAATAGGGACCAACTCTTCTGGCTTTGGTTCTACTACTGGAGAGGGCTGCCTCTCGTATGTCAGTAACCTCTTTTGTAATTCTGCCACCTGCTCAGTTAAGGCCTTTACCTCGTCTGAGGTAGAGGTTGATGGGACACTCGTCGGTTGTTCTTCCTGTTCCTTAAGTCTGCTCCGTAGTGTGTCACGTTCTCTTTCCAAGTCATCATGGGCTTCCAGGAGATCTGCATAGCTTTCCAAAATGGTTTTCATCGTCTCCGAGGGAACTGCTTTGAACTGCTCTGGATCTATCTCGTGGGGAGAGCCTTCCATTGCCGCTTCCAAATTCTCTTCATTTTGTTTCTGCAGTCTCTTGTTCTCTTCAAGTGCCGTGGCCATATGTTTCCTGAGTAGTGCCAAGTTACGTCTGACTCGTAGGTTATCGGCCTGGTATACTTCGAGCAAGGCTTCTAGTTGTTTGACACCTGATTCTTTCGATGGTTGGGGTGCCTTCAGTAGTGTTTGGTGAGCCTGCTCAAGCGTTGTATAACGTTGATTCACATCTGCATTTTCCTCTTCAAGAATTGTAAGTTGCCTTTGTAAGTTCTGGTGATTTGTTGTCAGTTGTTGATACCGGTCGTCAAGAGCTCTGTACTCATTCTGAAGCTCATATACACATTGATTTAATGCTAGAAATATACTATTTACATTAATTGATGCAGGGAGAGGTGAAGATGCAGGGGGAATGGGGGCGGGAAAGGGAGTTGTGAATGATGTGGATGCAAGTGGAGATGTGGGTGGAGGGGGTATGGGAGACAGAGGTTGCATGGGGGGAGGGAGCGGTGCAGTGGCAGGAGATGTTTCCATAGTGTCAAATGTTTGAGTGACCGTGTAAATGGGGATCGTGGGTGGGGTGGAAGTGACATTAGTGAAGAGAGTGGTGAAAGTGGGCATGGTGACTCCCCCGAATTGGATTCCCGGAGAGAGTGGAATTCCCATGACGATTGTGGTGGTAGTGGACGTGGTGGTGATAGTGTCATGTGGTGGAGCGACTTGTGTAGTGAGAGGTGGGGAGGGTGGTGACAGTGGTGCTTCCTGATGTTCGTCTGCTTGCGTTGTATCTCCTGGTGCTGATACGTTGATATGAATTTGTTTCCCGGACCTCACGGGATGGGCGGGAACTCTTTTCTCAAATCGGTGAATGTAGGCCATTGCCTCATGAATGGCCTCATCCAATCCCACTGCATCGGCATGTAGGTTTATGGACTCGATGAACATATCATCCACGCCTTCCTCCGCCAGCAATTGGTTCATGAGTTTCTTGCCTGCTTCAAGTGACATTTTATGCTGTTCTTGAACTAGCTGCATGGTTCGATATAGTCTTTTTATTTGTGCCGAATACGCGGGGGCACTTGCTAACTCTAAAAGTTCATCATACTCTTGTTCTTCGTAGGCTTCTTCCTCTTGTTCGGTCTCTTGTTCATCGACATCGACTTCTACAACTTGCGGTTGGGTGGGGGCTGACGTTGTTGTATGGGTTTGTGGTTCCTGAGCTCGCTCTGTTTCTGTTTCGAGATTAGAGTCGTAGATTAGTCTAGCCACTTCTTCATCAGTGAGATCATTGAAAGTAAAGCCCTGTGGAAATTCCAAATCTGATGGGACGGGTGGAAACACCAGATTGGGTCCCTCTGTACTTGGTCTTGGTAGCCGAATGGTGAATGGTCTAATGCGTCGTGTTTGGGGAGGGGTAATTTCTGGTGTAGTGGTGGCTCCCCTTGGTTGAGCGCAGGGTAATTGGACTCCCCCTCTCATCTTCTTTGATGGGGGACCTGCCGCTGATAGCCTTCTCTGGAATTGCTGGGCCCGGGACCATACAAGTGCCCGCTGAATAGGCACGTCATAGGCTAGACATCGGTAGATTATTTTGGTCAGAGCACAACACCCGTGGAGCACATTTGTCTGCTTCTTGTTCCACCGTTGATGGGCTAGGTGAATCTGATCTATGATCCAATGTGGTATGTTGATAGGGAGGTTTTCTGTCTCTGCCGAATACAAGCTAAACCATATCTTCTTTGGGGGCATGGTGAATCTTTCCTAGGCGGGGAAAGCAAAATGCTGCATGACGGTCCGTAGATGAAGAGCGATGGTCGGTGTCATTGCGACCATATCCTTCAGCTTATTGAGATCTTTATGTTTCATTCTGCCTGGAACCATTGTTTCCTTTTCAGTAGGAATGTGCATACCATACATGCCCAATGCTTCTCGTACCAGATTGAGGGTCAGTTTGAATCTTTTAAGTTCGTGGCCCGGCAATAGTGAGGGTAACACAAAAGTGATGTCGCCTCCCTTGGCCCTGCTAGGAGTGATGGTACTGATAAGATAAGAACAACGTAAGAAATCTGGCTTCGGTAAGTGGGCCCTGAAATAACTGTCTAGGCCAGCTTTGGTCCATACTGAACGCATTACTTCAGCATTCTGATAGCTCTCAAATTTGCGCGTGAAAAAATGGTAGCCTCCCCATTTACCATTAAACTCCAATTCAGCTTCCCAAAAATAGGTTCCATCACCCAATGATCCTGCAACATCACTGAACCAATGAGCGTGTTTGCCTACTTGAGAGGTGTGCCCCTGGGGAGGATCCTGAACTGGGAGTACATGCACAGCTTGAAGTTCTTGCGGTCTTTCGGTGAGATGTGTTTCGAGGAGGAGTGTTTCTATATCCACAATTTGTGTGCTGGATCCGGCGTGAGAACTGGCACCTGCAGCTTCTGCCATGGCCCTGCTTGCTTGTTGGTTCTGTGAGAATATAGAACCATGTGTTAACATTGTAATGGACAGAATAAACCCGTTGTTGTCCACGTTACAACATTAACATGAGGTAGATGATGAGTCAGTGGTTAGTAAGTGCACGATGACAGTGTGTGTAGTTAATGCTTGGATAGTCCTAGGAGCTAGATGGAAAGATGCACTGTCTGACTAATGCAGTTAGTAAGTGGAGATGAATTCACAGATTGGGGTCGGGGGGTTTATTACAAGTCTTAGGTTGCCAAACACCATGGATGGCTTTTGGTCTTGGTTTCGTGGAGATTCGGGAGGGTTGCATGAGTAATTCTGCTGGGAGTTGTTGTGTCATTGGGACCCATTTACGAGTGAGTCTGTGCGTGCTTCTAAGTGGCAGTGCATTCGAGTGTATCAGACAAGAGTGGGTGGCGGCTGCTTGAGCGCGTGAACCCTGTCGCGTATGATGTGAATTGTGAGGGGTTAGTTGAGCCCGCAAGCAAGCCTTAGGCACCCAAATTTGTCTTGATTGTGGGTCAGCCTCCATCGACTTCTTGGGTACCCAAATGGATTTCACTTTCTCAACAGAGGTTTTAGGAGTCCTCTTATTAGCATCAAGTTGTTGATTACTAATAGGAAGTTGCGACCGTTGTTGCGACTTAGTTACGGTCGGCAGCTCGTCTTTCCGCACCCACATTTGTTTCATCGGCTGAGTTGTTCTGCTTCGCACGTTCTTTTGGTCTCTCGCCTGGAGAGTCTTCAGTGATTGATCTGCCCTTAGTTGCTGCCTCCTTCTGGCCTTTGGAAAAGAAGGGAGTTCCATTGTGGTTCTGACTCCTTTTTTGAGATCTTCATTTTTCTGCATCACATAGCCTTGGACAAGAACAGCATGGTCAACTTCATGTGCACCCCTGGAGGGACCAGGAGTCCGTGTCTTCTCTAGTTCCTTGAGTGCTCCATTATTTAACTCAATCATAATTCTAGTTTGATTCACCCATACCTGAAGAAGTCCACTTCTTAGGTTTAAGTTGACTGCTTGGTCATAGATCCAGTCTTGATCCAAGACAAGGGGCTCAGTGAGGTCCTCATCTTGACACACTAGTACTTCAACTGTCATTGCCTCATCATGAATATAGAGGGGAAGTTCCACCTCGCCTATGCAAGGGGTTTCCACGCCTCCCAATCCTATGAGATATGCTTCCACAGGTTTGACAGTTAATTGCAACTCTTGACAGTAAGACAATTTAACAACACTAGTGGCTGCACCTGAGTCAATCAAGGCTCTTACAGTCCTTGCACTCTTTCCTTGTCCTATATCTAAGGTTATGAAAGGACATCGATCAGTTATCCTATGTGAGCTAACACCTGAAACTTCACACATAGCCACGTCATATCCTTGATCTGCATATGCATCTTGCCTAGGGTGCTCTCTACCTTGTCTTCTTAATTTCATTCTCCGTATGCGCTCTAGGGCTTCTGCTTGAGCTTCTTCTCGAATTCGCTTTTCTTCCTCTTTGCGTTTCTTAGCAGTATTGAGTCGACTTAGCATTTCCTCTGTGAGAGGTTCCTGATACAACTTGACTCTGCATCCGCTGATATAACTTGGGAGAACATCGCCTTCTAATGTGGCTAGTTGCACTGCTCCACTTGTTGAGATTCTGTTAATGATCATGGGTCCGTAGCCTCTCTTCTCCAGTTTCCTCGCATGTTGCTTCAATGTGTAGACTAGAACTAAGTCGCCTGCCTTTAAACCTTTATCCTTAACGTGGGCATCAAAGTATGCCTTCTGTCGTTTCTTTGCTGCATATATCCCTGCAGCTGCCCTCAGTCTTGTTTCTCCTAATCATTCTAGGTCAAAAAAGTCTAGAGGAGAGTTCATGACCCGTCCATTCGTGCTCTTGTGCTACTTTCAATGTAGGTATTAAGAAGTCCAAAGGTAGCACGGTGTTTTGGCCAAATACCATCTGAAAGGGGGTGGCTTGGAGTACCGTTTTGTAGGCGACTCGGTATGCCCAAACAGCATGGTGTAGCTGTTTGTCCCAATCAGAGCGTTTATTGTTCACTAATTTCGTCAGTACATTGCATAAGATCTTGTTGGTGCTCTCAGCCTGGCCATTTGCTTGAGGGTGATAGGGGGCAGACTTCTTATGCACTACCAAGAATTCTTGGAGCAGATTTTCAATAACTTCATTCAAGAAGTGAGTGCCTCTATCACTAACTAGCTCTATAGGTAGCCCGTATCTAGTGAATACATTTTCAAACAAGAATTTAGCAGTTGTTTGAGCATCGTTCTTCGTTGTGGCTTTTACCTCTACCCACTTTGTTAGATAGTCTGTCGCAACAATGATATATTCTGCATGGGAACCCTTAGCTGGGGGATTAATAGGACCTACGAAGTCTATTCCCCACTTAGAGAATGCACGTCCACCCATCATAGGTTTCAGTGGCATCTCATCTTTACGTATAGGATACTGAGTTCTCTGACAGACATCACATCGTTTCACATAGGTATGTGCATCCATGTGAAGGGTCGGCCACCAGAAGCCCGCAAATAGTATTGCCTTGATCACCCGATCTGGTCCAAAGTGTCCTCCTGCTACACCTTGGTGAGCAGTGTCCAAGATCTTGAGATACTCACTCTCATGGACACATAGTCTCAGGTAACCATCCTTACCACGCTTGTAGAGAATATCACCAATGAGTGAGTAATCCTGGGCTTCTTGTTCTAAACTCCTTTTCCTAGCCAGAGTCATGTCTGGAGGGAATGTTTTCGTCCTCAGAAAGGATACTAGTGGTTCACTCCAATCCGGCACTATGGACACTTGATAAAGAGTGGGATGTTCCACAGGTGGTTTAGTGCAACAGATTGGGCATTCCTTGCACAACTTTTGGACATCAGCTTCCATGGTTGGCCAATGCACTCCGAGTCTCCTTAGTGTCTGTAGGGTTTGTTGTTTTGAGTAGTGTTGCTCTAATGCACCTACATGTGCTAATTGCAACCACTTTGCATACTCGTCCTCTTCCACACAACAAGCCAAGATTCCTTGATCCGTGTGCTTGTACATGCTTCCTGCCATGATGTGGTACTTTTGGGCTTTCACAACCTCTCTATTCTGTGTGTTTACTACTGGATGGTTAGGCCCGTATGTCAATACTGGCACTAATGGCTTAGCCCACTGCGGTACCACTTCCAAGTTAAACAAGTAAGCATCAGGAAGGTCATCTGATACTCCTTGTGGGGCTTCTCCAGATGTGAGCCTAGAGAGATGATCCGCTCTCAAATGAGTCTTACCTTTCCTTACCACGACTTCAAAATCATATTCCATTAGCAAGAGAAACCATCTTACTAATCTTCCTGTATTGCATGGCTTGTTTACGAGGTATAGCAATGCCTGATGATCAGTAAAAAATTTAAACTTATTTGCAAGTAAATAATGTCTAAACTTTTTAACTGCATATACCATGCCTAGTCCTTCTCTCTCCGTAGTGGTATAATTTCGTTCAACTGCATTCAATTGTCTACTGGCATAGGCAATTGGAAGATCCATATTACCTTCACCAGTAGGTTGAGCAAGCACACACCCAATAGCATAATTGGATGCATCCACATGAAAATGGAATGGCTTATTCCAATCTGGTGTGGTCAAGATTGGTGCTGAACATAATCTTCGTTTAAGCTCATTGAAGGAATTCTCACATTCCTCAGTCCACTCAAAGTTTGTCAGAAGTCCGTACATGGGCTTTGCAATGACAGCATACATGTGAATGAACCGGCGGTAGTAACCACAATGCCCCATGAAGGCTTGTACTTCCTTGACATTCCTTGGCCTAGGTAGCTCTGTTATGGCTCTCACTTTCTCTTCATCAGTGGATATGCCATGCTTTGACACTATGTGTCCTAGAATCTTGCCTTGCCTGACCATAAAGACACACTTTTCTGGGTTTAGGCACACTTGATATTCTCTACATTTGTCAAAGATTTGTCTGAGTTCAGGAATATGGGTTTGTCTAATGTTGGAATGAGCACAAAGATCATCAACATAGACTTCTAAATTCTTCCTCAGGAACTCTTTAAATACATGGCACATCAATCTCTAGAAGGTGGCTGGTGCATTGGTAAGCCCAAATGGCATTACACGAAAGGCAAATATACCCCACTCTGTGGCAAAAGCTGTCTTATGCTGATCTTCTGGAGCTATGGCTACTTGATTGTAGCCCGAAAATCTATCGAGGAAGCTGTACACTTCCTTGCCTGCTACTCTTTCTAAGAGATGCTCTGTGATAGGAAGCGGATAGTTATCTCGAATCGTGGCTGCATTAACCTTCTTCAAGTTAATGCATACATGCAGCTTGCCATTCTTCTTGGGCACCACTACGATGGGGGATACCCACTCAGTGTGCTCAATTTCATAGATAAATCCAGCTTCGACCAGTCGATCTATCTCCTCTTTGATCTTAGCAGCGTAATTATCGTTATATGTATAGGGCTTTTGCTTAGAGGATTTGGCATCTGAAGTCATGGGGATGGTGTGTGAGCATATGTCTGGGTCAACACCCTTCAAATCCTTGTAACTCCAAGCGAATACATCTCTGTATTCTCTTAGCAAGGCTATTAATGCATGCTCTTCTTCCTCTGTTAGGTCATGGCCTATGTATGTGCATCTCTCCTCTCCTTCTTCTAGGGCCACTACTATTTTCTTGGTGGTTTCTTTGTTATCATAGGCCTCTCCTGATTGTGCCTCTCGTTTAGGCATTCTTATCATGACTCTCCTGTCGTCTATCTCATACTTCTTAAAATTTTCCGGGACCTCAAACAAAGATTCTTCCTCCTCTGGTGAGACTTCTTTCTTCTTTCGTTTCTTTCCTTCTTCCTTCGGGGTCACATGTGTGGCTAATCTTACATCATTTGTAAGCTCTCCATGCCTCTGGGGTTGAAATTCAACTTCATGGAAGTATTCTTCATCTGATGCAAAAGGTGGGTCCATAATGATTGACTCTAGATCGGAGTCACTTGCATCCTCAAATGCATCAGGGCTAGGTTCGCATTCTTCTAGAACTGCCTCTCCCATGATTGGCTCTATAGAGAAGACTGAAATGTCATAGCCATCCTCATCACAGTGAGGTGTCCATTGTTCCTCATTGATGGCTACATCCATTGTTGCTAGGATTTCTGCCCAGCCGTGAGGTTCGAATTCTTCGTCTGGAAAAACTACAGGTGCATAGGCTGGGTCTTGGATTGATCTATGGGTTTCTTTTGTACCTATCTCCCTAGCTTTTTCTCTCTTCTCTTCTTCTACTGCTACCTTACACATCCATAAGTGAGTGTCTTCATGCATCCATGAGGATCCTGACCCTATGGAATGCACCGATTCCGTATCATCTTTGGCTCTATGGATGGGATTCCATTGGATGGGAGGGACATCTCTATGAGAGTAATCTTTGAGATTCACTTTGGTCGTAACACCTAAGTGCTGCAGGTACAAAGAATTGGTTCCCCAATCCTGTACCACTTGCAACTGTCGCATAAAAGGTCGTCCCAAGATCATTTCATAGGCATGGTTCTTGCTAAAATCACATATGGCAAAGGTATGCTCGAACTCGACACCACAGGTGGTGAGAGTTATTCCTTCTAGCAATCCTAAAGGTCTCTCAATATGACCATCGGCCATCTGCAATTTCATTCTCGTTGGCCTGAGTGCTGGCTTGCCCCAACGCTTCCATAGGGAAGTGGTGGCAATTGCAACTCCTGCGCCTGAGTCCAAAATTGCCTTGGTGGTGTACTCCTGGTAGGTAATGGGAAGATAGGTGTTCCCTTCTTCACCTTCACACATATCTCCTATCTTATCCAAGGGTATCTCTGGCACTGTCCTATGTGATCCTACCTCGGAACGAGGTTTTGCTATCTCGGGCACTTGATTGGCTACATGTTTCCACACTTCTGGTCTAACCCTAAGCAGCTCTTCCAAAGTGAGATTGCACTGCACTTTGGTGTTCTTCACTACCTCTGTGTTCCTAGGTATGATTGAATCTTCGTTTCTTACCATGACTGTAGGTGCTCTCATACAGGTGGACTTTGCTTCCCATGGGCCTGTGAAATGGGGTAGTTCTTGTAAAGAATTAGACTCGAAGTCTAATCTTTCTTGAGATTGGGCACTCTCCTATTCTCCATAAATGGATGGGATGTCTTGTGGGAATTGGTCATGTGCCTCATCCACAAGTTCAATGGGAGGAGGGACTTCACTTTCTTTAGCCCATTTCTCTTCTTGAATCTCTCGCAAGAATTCTGGTGTGTATTGATTCGTAGAAGAAGAGGTGTCTGGCTCCGTAGAGTTAGGCGCGTAGGCCTCAGGCACATAGGCTTTCTGGGTAGGAAGACCTGCTCTTTCACTAACCTTATCATGGTGTTGAGGGGCGAGTTCCTTTTGTGATTGTGCCATTAGATTCTCTATTCTTTCTAGGGATGGGGGGTTGTCTGGTTTAGTGGAATTGGGCACATAAGCTTTTGATGGGGGATGGGTCATGTTTTTGCTTGCTTTATCTCTTTCTTGATTTTTTTCTTCCTTGGCAGATCTTGCAATTATGCCCTCTAACTTCTCTAGAAGTCCATCCAAGTGTAATTGCGTCTTGGCTGAGCCCGAGTAATTGAAAAGGCGACTGGCTTCAAACATAGCCTGAGCCAATGTGACCATTTTCGTGCAAAGCTTGGTTCTTTCTACCTCTAGGTCAGCTCTAGGGTAACACTTGTCATGATCCGTGACATTTGGCCCTTCTTGGATTCTGGCCTGATATGCTTTAAGCATCATGTCTATGTCTTCAGGAGTGGGATCAGCTAATACTGATCCTACTCTAGGGGGTGGTGGAATCGTATGAGGTGGATTGGAAGGTGGCGGGTCGGATGGCGATGGGAATGGTGGTGGTGGGGTAGTGTGAGAGGGAGTTTGAGATGTAAGTTCAGTTATCCTGGCTTTGGTTTCTCTTATGCTTTCCTCAAGTTCACTCATCTTTTTAGCCCATTGTCTTTCCATTCTTTCCCGACTATCTTTCCACGCTCTAGTCCTTTTCTTTGTCATGCTCTCGGTTTCACTAGCCTCTGGGTTCTTATCCTGGTTTACCCCTTGGTTCTGCTGCAATGCCTGAGCTATAGTCACTACCTGTACTGGTGCAGTGGACGTCACACTTCCTGTGGAGTCTACCACCAACCCAATAACGTTAATAGGAGTGATTTTTGGCATATTATTAGGATTCTTAGGGCAATCTCGTAAGAGATGCTCCTTTCCACATTCTTGGCAAAAACCCTGAATCGTCAATGACTGGGGTTGTGTAGGTGGAGGCAAGGGACAATCACGAATGAGGTGATCTCCCTGACATCTGTAGCATGGTCCTCTAGGGAATGGGGGTCTTACCTGCCTAGGTTGAGGCTTAGGATTGGGGTTCGTATACATGACGTTTGTGTAATCTGACCCCCAACTAGGTTCACTTGGATCTTCACTATAGTAAGACTCACCATGCTCAGGAGACTGCATGTAGTAGGCCTGGGGGCTATCAACATGTGTAGAATCAAAGCTATGGTCACTGGGGTCACTTTCAGAAAGCAATGGTGTTACAGGGACTATCGCTCTATTCAGGTTCTCTTCTGCAGCAGTATACTTTACCGGAATCACATTAGTAGGAGCAGGTGGTTGCTGTGCTAGCACTGGCTGGGGTCTCAGTTGGTTTTGATAGGGTTGGTAGGTTTGTTGAGGTCTCACATACTGCTGAGGTGGGTACTGGCTCTGGTATCTGCCTTGTTGAGGGTATGGCTGAGGGTAGGGTTGCCTAACCGCTTGCTTATTGTATGGGCAGTCTTGCGCGGTGTGATTGGTGTACCTTCGTTCTATGGTGCAGTACTGGCTACTAGGATTAACTTGGGGTTGAGCCATAATGGGACAGACATTCGCCATGTGGTCACCCCCACAAGTATAGCATCTTTTCACCGGGGCAAATCTCGGAATTTGTTTGCTAGAGACACCTAGTTTTTGAGCAACTTTCTCTGCAAGTTCCTCAATCGATGTGGATTGCGTGGAAGAGAGGTTAGAGGCACTATCTGAATCTTTGTATATCTTAGAAAGCTCTAACTCCTCCCCTAGGTTATCCTCAATGTCAATACACATGCGTACACACTCTTCTATGGTCCTAGGGTCCTTCAAGTACACATATGATCTTAATTTGGTACTTAGCAATCCATCCAAGAATAAAGGCACTTGCTTAGCTGGTGTGGGTAGCTCAGGGACAGGGCATCTTTCAAGATATTGCCTAAATCTCCTTCCTGCAAGTCTCACGGTCTCTTGAGGGGTTTGCTTGAAGCTGTGAATCAGCGAGGAGGTATTATGTCTTATGCCACTCTTAGAGAATTCAATAATGAAAGCCTCTAGGAGTTGGTCTATGCTCCTGAATTGCCTCTCGTTTAGCAGCTGAAACCATGTCAGGGCAGTGTTCCTAAGGGTTAGACCAAAGGCATTGTACTGCGTGAATAGATCCTCCACTTGTTCAGCTCTCAGGACTTGTCTAAACTCAGCCACATGATCGTATGGATCTCCAGTGCCATCGAAGTAGTTCTTCATGGACTTAACTAGCTGAGTTGGTCTCAAAGTCCTTGTGTGCTCTCTAGGTCGTGGTAGAGGGAATTCATCCGTATTTCTTTGATTCCTGTGAGCTCTAAGCATCTCAGGTTCTACTCTATTCGTTTCCATTCTCGTTCTTTCTCTGCTCCCTGGGGTGGCAAAGCTTACTTCTAGCCTATCTCTATGTCTGTCTCTTTGGGCTCCATGAGCTTGGGATGTTCCGGCACCAGGGTGACCATAGGACACATTCGATCTTGGTTGGGGGAAAATAAATTCACCCTTCCAAGTGTAAACGTGCCTCTCATTTTCTGTCACCACAAAGATCCTTTCCGAAGCGTGATCTAAGTAGGTCACTCTACCTGGGCTATCAGGATCCTTAAACTCATAGATCATGATTGTTCCTATATCAGTTGGCTGATCAGATTTATACCTCCAAAAGGCTTCGTCAGTTTCTCGATTGAGGAGCAAATCTATGCTCTTATTATCCTGGGGAATCCACTCTGGTGTTATAATCCTAGTGAGAACCGATTTTCCTCAAGGGGTTCTAGGTTCTGTACCCATGTTTCCTTGCTCTAGGTCACCTAAGTCCGCTTCTGGGATCACATTTCCAAATTCGTCCGTCCTATCTGGGTGAATAGTGACTACGTATATGGTTCCTTCTTTGTCCAAGTATGCTCCGTTTTCGAACTTGACAGCTGGGCGCTCTAGTCCAATGGATTGATCAGGATTCTGAATCTGTACCACAGATCTTCCTAGGCCGTCCTCATAGATGCTGGCACCTAATCGGTTGGTCCTGAGGTATTCCAACTACGTTTTGTAAGGGCCTTCTACTCTGTGCAAGTATGGCACTCCTGAACTTCCCGTAGGTCTGTCCATGCCTTGAGACATCTCTGATTCACTAGTATCAGAGCTAGTGTAATGCGAGTGGTGACTCAACTGCTGGGCCCAAGACCTCGCAGTATGATTGACACTAGCCTCTGAAGACCTAAGGCTTTGTCTATCTCTTACTAGATGCCGTCCTGATCTAAGGTTCATATGCCTAACTGATTAACCCAATTTTTCCCAGGTACAACCACGTTTCTGAGTCCTTTGTATCAATTACTTAATCCCCTTTTTATGTTGATTATCGTGTTTATACTCTTGTCTGATATCACGTCGTTAGGAATACTTGAGTTTAATTTCACACTTTAGTTTGGTCGTTTCACGTTAGGTTCTTTTCCTTTAAGTTTGTCGTTCACACACACAGGTCATCAGTCTTTGATTTATCTCGTGCCTGTCGTTGCCTGGAATTACTTCTAACACTACCCGCACTTAGCCTAAACTAAGAATTGACAGAGGGTGTTGCGGGTTTTCCAACCTTGAGTTCCTTTCCTTGTGTTGTTGCCCTGGTGTGCCCAGGACGCGCGTTCCCAAGCTTGCACTTACTCTTGCTTGCGTACCCTTCGATGCTCTCAAAGGACCTGTAAAAGGCCCATCGTTAGCTCAAGACTTAAATTCAAAAGACAGAACCAATCACTTTCATTCATGTAACACTTCACCAATTTACACTATGAGTTTTTGGACACAACTCTAGAGATGCCTGAATTTTGTTCCCCCTGGGTATGGTCAACCTCAAAATACCCTATCTAATATTCCTGATCTTAATTTAACCGTAACCAATCGATGTTTTTGTTGTACTCCTCGCGAGCTTCCCAACAAAACAAAAATCACGGCAAACGGATTTCGTATGAGAAAGTTATGCCCGTTCAGGGTTTTGGGGCTAAAACAGGATTAAACTAGGTTAACAGGCAAACAGGAATTCTCAGGTTACTTGGGTCATGCCCTCGTAATGCAATACTACACCCTAGTGTTTGTCCCACACTTGGCCAAAATTTAGACCAATATTTTTGCCTTAAAAATTTGACCTAATTTGCCCTTCTAACGTGTTCGCAAAGTCTGTCGGTCGCGATTGACAGGTCAGTCGTGATCGACGTGTCGATCGCGATTGACAGGTCCGTCGTGGCTATCAATCGCGATTGACTGGTCAATCGCGATTGACACATGGCCGAAAATTCAGTCAATCGTGGTCAAAGGGTCGTTGACTCTGTCAGTCGCGATTGATGGGTCGATCGTGATTGACAGGTCGGTCGCGAGGGTCTGTCCGTCGTGGTCAAACAATCGTTGACTGTGTCGGTCGCGATTGACAGAGCCGTCGTGGGCTGTCAGTCGCGATTGATGGGTCGATCGCGATTGATGACTCGATCGCGATTGACACGTGTCACGCGTATGATCCGTCGGTCGTGGTCAATCGGTCGTTGACTCTGTCGGTCGCGATTGACAGAGCCGTCGTGGGCTGTCGGTCGCGATTGACAGGTCTGTCCGTCGTGGTTGGTCGATCGCGATTGACAGAGCGATCGCGATTGACAGAAATCTGATGAATTTCAAAAATCTAAACACATTTTTGGGAAGCTCTAGGCCTGTAGATCATGGTTTTGCACTTTGTTTGGCAATTTGAGCATTTTTTCTGTCGGTCGCGATTGACAGAGGTCGGCGACACACAGACAGTTACTGCGAATTCCGTACCTGCGCAGAGTGCTGGGGACGATGATGCGGCCTGTACCTGCAAGACAGCTCAAGAAACATGCAAAAACAGCACACACAATTTCGCTCTCTCGCTCTCTCTCACAAGTGAAATGAGGGAAATGAGGTGGAGAAGGTGATATGATCAAAAACTGAAATTTTCGCGATGATGGAAATGGAGGTGGAAGATGGTGATGATGATGATGGTGATGATGGTGGTAAGGTAAGAAAGAGAAAAATAAGAAAAGTAACGAAATTACCTACAATGCCAACGTCTCCAATCTACGTCTTACCATCACACGCTCGTCCTCAAAGCTCGATCCCCAGCAACGGCGCCAAAATTTGGTGTAGCTCAGTGATGAGTAGCACCTCCTTTAATGTCAATCCGGGAAGACGTGAGGATGGTATGAAGACCTCGAGCAAGTGAAGGCACAAGTGCGTGAGTGAGAAGCACACTGACATGCACACACATACACACACACACGCGCACACAAGGTAAGGCAAAGGATGAGAAGCAATGGAGTTCTTTAGATTACTTTCAAAAAGCTCTTACAAGTTCATTTCAATTACCATCCAACCTCAAAAATGAGCTCTCTAGCTCCTTTTATAGTTTTTGACTAGCTTTGGCGCTGTTCAGACCTAGTGTCCGGCCTAGTTAAAAATTAGGTTCCAGGGCTTATTAGAGGGCTCAAACGAGATCTAAAAAATATGAAAATTGGCAGGTAGATACTTCTAAAGCTCCTCAAGCTCAAGGACTCCTTGGCTTGCACAAAATGGAGCTACAAAAATACGAAATGATATTTACAATGGTTTTTAGTGATGAAAATCACTATTTGTGTAGGGATTTCCTCTACTGATTTGTCATACACCTCTTTGAGCTCCCTACTTGCTCTTTCTTCTTGTGTGCTCAACTCCTTGATGTCTTGAAAAATTAGATGGCCTACTTGCCAGATCTTCTTTGACTGCCATGTCTGCTTGTGCTGTCCCTTCGCTCTGTCTCTCTTCGTCTTGTGGCTCCTTCGGTTCCCTGACTGCTGCCAACAAGCTTACACACATAATTTGGATTCACTTGATCTTTGAATCCATCTGGTTGCTCCATGTAAACTTCATCTGAAATGTAACCATTCAAAAAAGCATTTTTAACATCTAATTGAGATAACTTCCAACCTTTGCAAGCAGCAATTGCTATGAGAGTTCTGATGGTTGTCATTTTTGCCACAGGACTATAGGTCTCATCATAGTCCACTCCATATGTCTGTGCATACCCTTTCACAACAAGTCTGGCTTTGTACCTAGACACACTTCCATCTGCAAATCTTTTTGTTTTGTACACCCACTTACATCCAATAATTTTCTGGCTATTAGGTTTAGGAACCAAATCCCAAGTCTGATTCTCTATCAATGCATCATACTCCTCTTGCATGGCTTCTTCCCAATTTCTCTTGCCTTTGGCTTCATCATAAGTAGATGGATCTTCATCTGCTTTTACCAAATAAGCATAATCTTTTGTAGTCAAGAATGAGGTGTCATAGCTATACCTTGTAGGTTGCCATTTGTGCCTAGATGACCTCCTAACTTCTGCACTTTTTGAAGTCTCTGGTTCATCACATTCTGGATCAAACCTTGGCCTCTCTTCAACTTCAACCTGTACTTCATTATTCTCATTTTCATCAAGTAATTGAATCTTTGCTTTACCTTTCCTTTGATCCACTACTTCTTCAACATCTGTATGTACATTATATTTACCTGCATACCAAGTACCTTGCTCATCAAATGTAACATCCTTGGATACAAGGAATTGCTTTGTGGATGGACTCCACAACCTGTATCCCATTTGCTTATCGTCATAACCAATGAATACATACTTTTCTGCCTTAGGCTCCAACTTATGCCTCAATTGAGATGGCACATATGCATATGCCAAGCATCCAAATATTCTGCAATGATCCAAGGTAGGTCTCTTACCCCACCAAGCTTCATATGGTGTCATACCTTGCAAAGCTTTACAAGGCAATCTATTGACCAAATAAGTAGCTGTATTTACATCCTCTGCCCACAAATAATTTGGGCAATTCTTCTCTTTCCTCATGGACCTTGCAAACTCAACAAGAGTCCTATTTCTTCTTTCTGCTACCCCATTTTGTTGAGGAGAGTACCTGCAAGTAACTTCTCTCTTCATACCTGCATTCCACAAGTAATCATTGAATTCATTTGAAAAATACTCTCCCCCTCCATTTGACCTTAGTCTCTTCAATTTTTGACCTGTAATTCTTTCCGCATATGCATGATAGTGTTTAAATGTATTAAACACTTCTGACTTTTCTTTAATCACATAAATTGTGATCCATCTGGTAGCATCATCAACATAAATGACATAATATCTTGAACCATTTATACTAAAGTCCTTTGAAGGACCCCACACATCTGTATGCACCAATTCAAGTCTTTTTGAATACATAAACCCATGCTTGGAATAGGATTGCTTATGAGCCTTACCTAGTTGACATGTCTCACATCTGTATGTCATGTGTTGACCTGCAATGTTAGGCAATCCAAGCACTGAATCATTATTAATCATGTCTTTGATACCTCTTTCATTGAAGTGTCCAAGTCTTTTGTGCCAAAGATCCAATTCTGACACCTTCTGCTCTCCATATGTGAACATAGCATGTCCAACATTTCCTTGTACCTTCAATGTGAAGAGCCTTCCTTCTTTCTTTCCTGTAACAACCTGTTTATACCCTTGATTAGGGTATTCAACATATACTCCATCATTGGTGAATCTTACCTCATATCCTTTTTCCACAATTTGACCTACACTGATCAAATTCTTTGGAATTGTGGGAACATAAAGAACCTTACTCAGAAGAGTGCTCCCATCTTTAGCCTTGACTGAACCAATTGACTTTACCTTATGCTTTGTATTATCACCTGTCTGAACTGTATGGTTAATTGCATTATGATCTAGATCAGTCATCAAAGCAATATTTCCACTTAAATGATTACTACATCCTGAATCAATATAGAACACTCTCATGTCCTCATGTGAGGTTTCACATGTTGCATTCATAATGAGAGTCGAATCCTCCTTCTGATCTGATGCATAGTTGTAGTAGGTGTTGTTATAGGATTGATTTTGGAAGCTTCTTCCCCCACCTCTTCCAAAAGAATTCCTACCACCTCTACCTCTGAAATTTCCTCTTTGAAATCTACCACCTCTTCCTCTTTGATTAAAGTTCTGATAATTACCATTATTCTGATTATTGTGCCAACAATCATGAGATAGATGATTGGTCTTACCACATATCCAACAAGCTCTTGCATTATCTTTGTTGTTTCTGCCTCTTCCTCTACTTGTGCCATTTCCTTTTCCTCTTATGAAATTTGCTTGATTTGAAGTACCTTCTTCTTCACCTGATTGTTTCTTTCCTTTGTTAGCTTTCTTCTTGTCTTTAGAGTACATTGCATGACCTGCACTCTTATCAACATCTCCTTTGATATCATTCTCAAAAGTTAGCATATGACCTAATAATTGATTCAAATCAGGAGTGAAGTGATCTAATGAAAG
>CM035430.1:133506658-133514158 GCA_020310875.1 Ceratopteris richardii | reverse complement strand
CACTTTTTCTGCAAGGTCTTCTATTGAGCTAGACAATTTTGTGGATGCTAGAGATGAACTGTCTGAGTTCTTATAGACCTTTGAGAGTTCCAACTCGTCTCCTAAGTTGTCCTCAATGTCTATACAAATTCTTACACATTGCTCTAGCGTTCTGGGTTCTTTTAGGTACACGTAGGAGCGTAGTTTAGAGCTCAACAAGCCATCTAGAAACAATGACACTTGCTTGGCTTGTGAGGGTAGCTCTTGCATTGGACATCGTTCAACATATTGTCTAAACCTACGTCCTGCCAGTCTAACTGTTTCCTGAGGGGTCTGTTTAAAGCTATGAATCAACGAAGACGTGTCATGTCTAATCCCACTTTTAGAGAATTCAGTGGTGAATGACTCTAAAAAGTGATGGATGTCTCTAAATTGCCTTTGTTGCAGAGGTTGGAACCAAGTTAAAGCGGTATTCTTTAACGTTAGTCCAAATGCATTGTATTGCGTGAACATGTCTTCAACTTGTTCCGCTCTTAGCACTTGCTTGAATTCTGCGACGTGGTCATAGGGATCTCCTGTCCCATCAAAGTAATTCTTCATGGATTTCACTAATTGAGTGGGTCTCAATATTCTTGCGTGTTCGCGTGGTCTAGGTAGAGGAAAATCATCTCTACCACCTAGTATTCCATGATCTCTTTGTCTATCCGCTCTATTAGTGTTCGTGGTTGTTCTATCTCTCGCTATGGGGTGATTAAAGCTTACTTCCGGTCTCTCTTTATTTCCTTCTCTTTGATTTCCATGGGCTGAGGATGTTCCTGCCCCTTGTTGACTTGTATTCATGTTCGTTCTAGATGGAGGGAATACCAATTCACCTCTCCATGTGTATGTGTTTTTAGCGCGGTCAGGCACCACAAAGACTCTTTCTGAAGTCTCATCCAGGTATACAACCTTTCCAGGTGTATCCGGGTCCTTGAACTCGTATATAGTGATGATACCTACCTCACTAAGTATTTCTGTCTTGTATCTCCAAAAGGCTTCATCAGTTTCTTTATTTACAAACAACTCTATGCTTCTGTTGTCCTGAGGGATCCATTCTGGGATTAGTACTCGTGTCAGTACAGATTTCCCTCTAGGTGTTCTAGGCTCTTCTAATGGTTCTTTTCCTTGAGATTTTGCTTCCGTCTCTGGTTGAATCACGCCAAACTCGTTGGTATTGTTTGGCTGCGTACTTAAGATGTACATCGTTCCTTCCTTGTCTATGTACGCATCTCTCTCGAATTTCACCACTGGATGTTCCAATCCAATGGGTTGATCGGGGTTGTGCATTTGCACCACTTGCCTTTGCAAACCATCCTCATAGATGCGAGCACCTAATCGGTTGGTTCGGAGAAACTCTAGTTGTGTTCTATAGGGTCCTTCTGGTTTCTCTAAATAAGCTACATTCGACCCTCCTTCTGGTCTTTCTGTACTAAATGCCATTTCTGATTCGCTAGTATCTGAGCTCTCGTAGGGGTAATTACTATTCAATTGCTGAGCCCACGATCGAGCAGTAGTTCTTACACTTGCCTCTGATGATCTAAGGCTTCGCCGGTCTGACTTACCTATATGTTTGCCCGATCTAAGGTTCATTAATTTTCTTCCTTGCACACTTAGTACACGCTCAGGTCGTCAATGATTCTTTGTTATCACTGTCTTGATTCTTTTTAGATTTCTTTAGATTCTTGTCTTAATGTATGCGTCAGGAATTCGACTTTCCGTTATAATTTTGAGTTCTCGTTCCGTCAGACTTAGGTTCTTTCCTTTAGGTTTTCGTCACACACACCTTTACTTTAGTCTTGATCTTGAAAGAATTAATTATCTTGAACTTGAGGCGTTCCTATCGTCGTTAATCCACAATGCTACCGTTTATCCTAAGCTAAGAATTGACTGAGGGGGTTGAGTAATCTTCCAACCTCGAGTCAGCTTTTCTGGTTGCTCTGATGCCCAAGAAGCCCCGCTTCCCAAGCTTTATGCCCTTCACTGCCTTGCCTTGGTTGCCCTTGCTAGACCTAGAAAAATCCAATATTAGACCAATTCATAGTTGGATGATCAAGAAATTGAGTATATACACCTTTTAAGTCCCTTCCCTTTTGCCCAAATTTTCAATGTTTGCCCCCTGGCTTTCTAGTCCCAAACTAGGTGAACCTCAAAATAGCTTATCTAAAAATAGACGTATCCTTTAAGAAAAAAAAAAACAGTTGAGGTCACGTAGTACTCGTGGAGCGCTTTCTAACGAGCTATTAAGCTCAAAAAACGGACTTCGGATGAAAAAGTTATGACCGTTCAGGCCCTGGGGGGTAAAAACTGACCAACAGGTTTTTCTCCAAATATGAGCTAAGGAGTCTCCTATGAGTCTAATCACTCAAAAATTTCCCAAAAATAGCCCCAAAATTGGCCAAAAAATGAAACCCTAAAATTTGCGATGGGGGTGCACAATCGCGATGGTCTGAGACAATCGCGATGGTCTGGGACCGTCGCGATGGCGTGAGAGTGCACAATCGCGATGGCGTGGGATTGCACAATCGCGATGGTCTGAAAGTGCACCGTCGCGATGGCGTGAACTTGCACAATCGCGATGGCGTGAACTTGCACCATCGCGATGGCGTCGGTCAACGGTCAACGTGGACAATCGCGATGGTCCAAAGTGAACCGTCGCGATGGTCTGAACGCGATGGTCTGAACACGATGGTCTGAACGGGATGGTCTGAATGCGATGGTCTGAACCAACCGCGATGGTCTGGGCGCGATGGCGTGAGCCAATCGCGATGGTCTGAATTTTTGAAGTGTCGCGATGGTGTGAGGGTGTCGTCGCGATGGTCCGGAGTGCACCGTCGTGATGGTCTGAATTGCCACATGGCACCGTCGGCGCGATGGCGTGACACAATCGCGATGGTCAGAGACCGTCGCGATGGTCCGGCCAAGCCGTCGCGATGGTGTGACACAATCGCGATGGTCAGAGACCGTCGCGATGGTCCACCAAACAGTGATTTTTTGCAATGCAGCTATGGATTCCTACACACGCAGGGGTCGCCTACACGCTGGTGTGGTCGCCTTCCTCAAAATCCAAACTTTGTAGACCATCGCGATGGTCTGACACAGTCGGCAATTTCTGACAGAAACTGAAAATTTTACCTTTTCCAAGCTTTCGTGATGCACAGGAGCTCTGTACCTGCAAGAAAACTCAAGAAAACAGAAGTACACACAAGCACAAAAGTTCTCTCTCACTCTCTCGCATGCACAAGTGAGGGGAAATGAGGAGAATGGTGGATATGGTGAATTTTCTGATTTTTTTGGAGATGAAGATGATGATGCGGTGATGAAGATGGAGTGTGGGGGAGGTGAAAAACACTAATAACTAAGTAAAAACAACAACAAAAACTGAAATTTTTACCTTCCAACGCCATTTCTTGCTATACTCTTACCATCACACATTCGTCCTAGACTCGATCCCCGGCAACGGCGCCAAATTTGGTGTTGCTCTAGCACAATGGTGAGAACCACGTTAAGAAGCTTCACCTCCTTAATGTCAATCCGCGGAAGAGGTAGGAGTGATATGAAGATCGTGAATGTGAGATGATGTGAAAGTGAAGGTGAGAAGCATCAAGATGCACACACACATAGACACACACAATGAAGAGACAAGCAAGACACAATGGAAGGTGGGAAATTAGCTCTATTACTCAAGAACACTCTTACAAGTTCAAAATAGCTCTAAGCTCTTCTCTACTCAAACAAGCTAACCTCAAAAATGAGCTCTCTAGCTCTTTTTATAGTTTCTAGACTAGTTTTGACCGGTTTCACATCTAGTGACCGGCCTAGTTAAAAAATAGGTCCTAGATGCTATTTGGAAGGGTAAACGGTGTCTAAAAATAACGAAAATTGGTACGCACATTCTACCTAAGCTCCTCAAGCTTGAGGACTCCTCGGCTTGCACAAAATGGAGCTATGGATTACAAAATGGGGTTTTCTATGTTACATATGTTACAATTAGTGATAAAAATCACTGTTGAATGTTTTGAAAAGTGATAAAAAACGTATTTGTTTGAGAAATTGATCCGACTGGCTCCCTGCTCCGTTGTTACATGCTTCCGTGGCGTCCGTGCCTCTGGCTGCTTCCAACATCCACCATCTGACCTTAGCCTTTTCAATCTTCTTCCTGTTTGGTTTTCAACAAGTGCAAGATACCTCTTGAAACAATTAAACACTTCATCTTTATGTTTCATAAAGTATAAGATAGTCCACCTGCTATAGTCATCAATGAAGGACACATAGTACCTTGAACCTGAAATGGAAGGGTCCTTGCTAGGTCCCCAAACATCTGTGTGTACCAAGTCTAGGTAGTCTTCATGCATGAAACCTTTCCTTGAATAGGGCAATCTATGAGACTTACCAAACTGACATGCTCCACACTTATAAATCATGTGTTGCTTGGATACATTAGGTATCCCAAGCACACATTGATCCCTGCACATTTGCTTTAGGGTTCTTTCACCTATGTGACCTAACCTCTTGTGCCATATTTCTAACTCTGAAAGTGTTTGATCCTTGTAATTATGTAAAGCAATATTTTTGGTGTCTTCTAGTTCAAAGGTAAACAATCTACCTGATTTCTCCCCCTTGGCAATTCTTTTGAAACCATATCTTGGGTCTTCCACATATGCTCCATGTTGAGTGAACCTGACCTGCAACCCTTTCTCCACAATCTGACCAACACTCATTAGATTCTTGGTGATGGTTGGTACATAAAGTACCCTGCTCAATAGATTTTGGTTACCATCACATGTCTTTACATTTCCAATCTTTACAACAGAATGTTTAGTATCATCACCTGTCTGTACCTGATGTTTGCCCTTGGGTTCTTCCAAATCAGAGAGTAGTGCTACATTGCCAGCTACATGGTTAGAACATTCTGAATCGATATAAAATAAATGATCATCATTTGTACCTGCCTTGGAGGTCATATTCATGATCAATAGGGAGTCATCTTGCTCCTCTGTGTAGTTGTTGTAATCTCTTCTATTTCTGAATCCACCTTCATAATTACCATTGTGGTTGTGGTTTTAATTGTTGTTGTATTGATTGTTGTATCCATTGTAGCCTTGGTGTTGGTTGAACCTGCCTCTCCCTTGAGAGTATCCACCTCTTTGATAGCCTCTTCCTCTCTAATTCTTGTAGTTCTTGTAGCATTCATCTGTGGTATGATTGGACAATCCACAAATGTTGCATGGTGATGAGTTGTAGGGTCTCCCCCTACCTGACTTACCTCCTCTGCCTCTTCCTCTTGAGAATCTACCTCTCCCTGCATAGTTTGCTTGGGAGGTAGAACCTTCTTCATCAACCTTCTTACTTTTACCTTTATCTTTAACCTTCTTATCAGTATATAGAGCAGAGGGGTTGTTACCTTTTGATTGATCTCCTGCCTTTGTAAACTTTGCTTCATGTATAAATAGTTGGCCCATGAGTGTTGTGAGATCTGGGGTATGCATGTCCATGTAGAGGTCCATTGCAGTGGTGAAGCTTTCCCACTTATCATCTGCCTTGAGTCCATTTGTTACTTGCCTGACTATTTGTTCCTCTTCTATCTCCTCTCCAATGCTTGCTAATTGGTCTGCCACATCTTTAATCTTGGTCACATACTCTGAGACTGATTGCTTGGGCTGCTTCCTAAGGGTTGTGAATTCAATCCACAGTTGATTCTTCCTGGCCCTTGTGTTGGAAGAGAAATATGTTGACAGAGTTTCCCAAGTCTCTTGGGAAGTCTTACAGTTCCTTACATGAGGTAAAAGGAAATCAGATATAGAGTTAAGAAGGTAAGACCTTGCCAAAGCATCTTTTGCACACCATTGGTTGAGCCTCTCTTGTTCATCCTTGGTGGGTAGTCCTCTAGCTTTGAATGAGGGCAATTCCTCATCTCCTGATATGTATCCAAATAAGCTTCTTCCTTGTAGATAGGTCTTCATCCTTAGAGACCAAGCTTGGTAATTGTTCCTGTCCAATTTGTCAATGAATGAAGGAAAACCATCTCCCATGTTTACCTTATTTGCTCTGATACCATTGTTGGGAGAGATGGTTGGATGCACTCAAGAGATTGAGTTGAAGCTGCTAGACCTGCTTTGCTCCAGCCCTCCTTTGCTTCAGATATGCTTAGTACACTTGATTAGATTCCAAATGATACCAAGAAAGCATATATGTACTTTACAAATGATATGTGTAATGATCAAATCAAAACAGACTACTTGAGACTTCAAGATTCCAAGAAAACTTGCTAATTTGGTATTGACACCTGCTCAGTCTTTCACTCAGTATGACCAGCACACTTACAATTGATCAAATTCCTTCTGGACATATTAAATTAGCTTAACAAGCTACTATTTGCAAGTGGAATGAGAGGAAATGACAAACTATACTCTGAGAAAGAAGTTTAGCAAAATTATATGTACCCTCGACTTTTTAGGAATTCTGCAGACTAATACCAGTGATGACTTCGAGCGCGATTTCTCCGTGATGGCTGATCCTTTGACCCTGAAATTTTGTAGGCGTGTAGTATGCTTGGAGCTGGGTCCAATGTGCTTTAAATAACTTGATTTGGTTCAGTAGATCCTGAGATATGCTCTATTGAAGTTGACAGACTTGGAATAGATAACTCAGAGAAACCAGAGATGATGAATGTGTATACTTCTATTGATTGATGTAGTTGTACATTCTCATTAGCATGACAAGCATAGCTAATTGAGGTATTGTGGTGTAGGCTATGAAGTAGCACTAACACACACAGAGTTACAATAGTGAAATGCCTCGGGGAGTGAGCTCAATGTGACTAGCTAAAAAAACACGACTTTTCAAGTACTTCTTTTATAGACGATGAGTTGAGATTTGAAGTTGAATTCAAATTCAAATCTCCTATAATCACTCCTCTAAAAGTAGGGAAATATTCTCTCCATTTACACCATCCAAATTCCACGACTAATCAAGTAGGCAAAGTGATTACAAGTAAATGCCAAGTCATATAGACTTTTACAATGAGTAAAATGTAATAACACATAGGCAAGTGTTCCTATGGTTCTAGCTTCACATAGTGATATCCTTCAAGGGTTCCAAGCCAAAGGTGAAGGCTTGATTTGCACCAACAAGATAGATAGATAGATAGATAGATAGATAGATAGATAGATAGATAGGTAGATAGATAGATGGATAGATGGATAGATAGATAGATAGATAGATAGATAGATAGATAGATAGATAGATAGATAGATAGATAGATAGATAGATAGAGAGATAGATACATACATAAATAGATAGATAGATAGATAGGAAGATAGATAGATAGATAGATTGATAGATAGATAGATAGATAGATAGATAGATTGATAGATAGATAGATAGATAGATAAATAGATAGATAGATAGATAGATAGATAGATAGATAGATAGATAGATAGATAGATAGATAGATAGATAGATAGATAGATAGATAGATAGATA
>CM035430.1:133461658-133491658 GCA_020310875.1 Ceratopteris richardii | reverse complement strand
ATCTAAAAACATCCCTGGCCAATTCACATTTTTTACTAGGTGCGATATGGGCACAAACATGTGAACTAGGTGGATTCAAATTACTAGTCCATTTCTGGGCATGACTGGTGCATGGACTTAGTAATTAAGGTGGGATTCTTATCCCTTTGATAATTCTTGATTCACTCGAATTTGATTTGGAGAACTTGAAGTTTGGTTGTCCCAAATATCTAACTTAGATTTTTGTACAATGGTTCACTCCTATCCAACAGTTACTTGATTCTTTCACCCGACTAGAGGTCTACTTTGTCCTAATGAGTTTAAAAAATCCTATGTAAACTGCAAGAGAAAGTTTACCATTTATTTTGAGTCACTATAACTTGAACAATTCAAATTTAAAATGAAGGTTGTCCAACTTAGGACACTTTTCTCAAAGACTTTAGGTAAACTTTCTTGGGAATCGTCAACCTAATGAGCAATTCCTAACTTCTCTATTCAAGAGTATACTTGACTCCAGAAATTTATTTAGAGTTATGCAAAATAACTTGAAGTAAACTCAAATGAATAAGTCAATCTTGGACTTAACATCTTTTGAAGATTGAAAAGGTTCTTGTTCATAACATCTATCTAGGATGTTTAATTTAGTTACCTGGATCTAACCGGCTAACCCTTGATGTTTGTGAAAAGAATCAGATATCATACATGAGTCAAATACAAAAGATTTGAAAAGCAAAAAGAAAGAACTAAAACTCAATTCAACCAATTCAAACTTTGATGATACGTAAACTTGCTATGAGTCAAAGTCTACATGACTTAGGACTTTAACTTCTCAAAGATTTGTTTCAATAGGGTATTAAATAATTTTTTCTATGTTTAAGAGAAATAAGCTAGATTCTCAAAAAAAAATCAGAGCAAATGTAAAACATCATCCAACCACAAGATACTAGTGTGGTAACCAACATCAGCATGTCGACCCATTGATGTTCTATTGACTAGTTTTTTACTCAAGTAATGCTTCACTTGAGACTAACTTCATGTCTATATTCAATCTTTATGAATCCTTATTGGGAATGCAATTCTTGTGCATTTCTTCAAGTCAAAAGATTGAATTTACCAAGTTACACTAGGAACTTTTTGCTTGAATTAGTCATTCTATTCCTTAGTTGAAAGGATCTTTTCAAAATCAAAATCCACTTCTTCAAAAATTTATCAAATATTTCTGACCGACAACACTTAAGCTTGAAGTGTTCCAAACTAAGAACAAGCCTTTTGTCCTTTTTGAAAAGAAGATCTTGAAAGTTACTTATTTTGTATCCTCTTACAAACGTGCTCTTGAATATCTTGAGATCATACTTTTATCCTCGTTGAATTCAAACTCCTCATTTGAAGTTTTATTCCCTTGAGGATCAAATCTAACTTCAAAATCCATTCTCAGACTAAATGATAATTATCATCCCATGGTCCGATGTCCCAAACCATCTTTCTTACATCAATCTGAGTATAAAATCTGGTGTCCCATACCACCCTATTTTATATTCACATTAATGCATGGGTGATACTTATCCTAAAGTCAAAACATATCTTGATAGAGTACCTTTTCACTTCAATTCTTTACAAGAATTTTTTGAAGTTTTTGGTTTTACCTCTAGCTTGATATTCAAGGTTTTGATTCTTTGACATGATCATCTCACAATCACATGCTTTGTCTTGGAAACTTGAAAACCTCTTGATATAATATCCATTGTTCTTTACTAGGGTTTCAAAAGAAAACTAGTTATAATTCCAAGTCCTTGAATTTCTCAACTTCAAGTCTAATTGGTTATACTTGACCAATTCCTAGAAATAAGATCTTTTGACTTCTTCTCTTTAGATTACTTTTTTAATAAAGCTTTAAGTAGTTACCCTGGTGACTTTATATAGGAATCTCTCTACTACTTAAGTCTAAGCATCCACTGATGCTTTTGGATTTCACCTTAAAGAAATCCCTTTAAGGATAGGTAAACTTCACGTTGTACCTTCCATAGACTTAACTACCATGGACACACTTGCACACTACAAACTTAGAATATTTCTTCACTCTGTTTGGACTTGGAACAACTTACTCTTTTCACAATTTTCCATTGGATAAATGGAACTTGAGTAAATAACTCCCAAAAGGAATTTTCATTTGGGAATTCTATTCCTAAATGAAAATTTGATAGTTTGATTCATGCCTTTAGGAACTTATCTCATTTCCTAAAGATCACTTCCTTAGGTTTCCTCTTGAAGCTTCAATTAGCTTAAATGAAACCAAAAAATTAACACTCTAATCCTTCTAAAAGGAAGAGTTCTTCTTAAAGTTTTCCAAGTTTTCTTAGCAAGTTGCATTATTGCTAGAGATGCAATCATAGAACCTATCATCCATGTATTGAATGTCAAAGTTCAATTGTAACTGAGCTTTAAGAACTTCTCTAATTTTCATTACTCCATGGGATGAATTCAAAGTGTAAACTTCAAAAACTCTATGGTTTTACAAATTTAGAACTGTTGGATGTGATGGCTGGGTACAATCAGAAGATCAAGTTGGTGCTGCTAGACCTGCTTCACACCTGCCCTCTTTTCTTTTCAGATATGGTTAGGAGACTCCTTGAGCTTCCAAATGACACTAAGAAACTATATATGTGCTTTACAAAATGATTGAGTAATGACCAAATCAAAACAGATGATTTTGAACCTTCACAACTCCAAAAACTTTCTATTCCTGTATTGATACCTGCTCAGTCCTAAGCTCAGTGTGTCCAGCACACTTGCAATTGGTTTAATTCCTTCTGGGAGTATTAAATTAACTTAACAAGCTACCATTAGCAAGTTAAATCACTCCAAATGACAAGCTATACACTGAGCATGATCTTTAGCAAAATCAGAGACACCCCCGACTTTTTAGGAACAACACAGAAATATACCAGTGATCACTTCGACAGCGATTTCTCCCAATTGGCTGAATAGAATGACTTGACATTTTGTAGTGTTGTAGAATGCTTTGAGCTGGTTCCAATGAGCCCTGGATCATCAAATTTGGTTCAGTAGATCTTGAGATATGCCCTGTTCAAGTTGACAGACTTGGAGGTAGTCACTCAGAGAAAAAACACAGAGGTAATGACTATGAGTATATGTATTGAATCTATCAAATGTACATTCCCATTGGCATGTAGAGTGATGCCCAATGGTACTCAGAGGTGTAGGCTCAATAGTAGCTCTCACACACTCACTAATTTGCTTGGATTAGCCTCGGGAAGAGTGTAACATGACCCACGACTTTTACATTGACTTTTATAGGAGTTTTGAATGAATTTGAATTTGAATTCAAATTAAAGCTCCCTTGATTCTCTCCACTAGACTTAGGGAGATATTCCCTCAACTAAATCATCTACTTTTTCCACGACTCTAGTCTAGTAGGTGTGATTACATAATTGATTAAGTCATTCTGACTTTTACATTTGGGTAAAAAGTAACAATCAATTAAGCATCTGTTTCTAAGGTTCAAATGTATCCTTCATGGGTTCAAACTTTATCTTTTCAAGGGTACAATAGTCCAAGATTTATGTTGGGTCTTCAAGGTACAAATCAAAGCCAAGTGTTAAGGCTTGTTTGCACCAACAAGAACACCTCAACTATCTTTTGAAATTTAAAAGTTCAATTACTTTAAGTTGCAATTGAATTTATTTGATTGCTATCACGTCTTGGGATAGAGTCAAATAAAAGCATTCCAAACCATCTTATAAGTAGCCCTATTTTATTGCTAGCCCAATGAGCAAGAAAATTGAACACTTAACTTTCCAAGGGCCTACTTTTCCTAATCAAGACTCCTAATTTGTGATACCTAAGTATCACATTTGGGAAAGATAAACTAGCTACTTGGGTTACATGGTAGCTAGGAGTCTTGCAACTACATAGTTTTCTATTTTTCCTCGCTATTTTAATCGAGTTAAAAAAAGGAGGTAACAAAAGTCTAAGTATTTAACTACTTAACAAATAATAATGCATATGCAAATGCATGTTCTTGCATGCAAATGCATGTGAGTGCATGCATGTGTTGGCATTCTCCTTTCATGCACCAAACTTAAATCAAGCAATTCTTGATCTTGAAAATGTGTGTTCCCAATCATCCATGCACAAATATTCTACTTTCTAGGTGTTAAAAATATAACCGTTCATGTGCATAAACTTGAGTATTAACGATCTTTTTCAAGCAAGAAGAAAACATGTTGTGTGCATGAAAACATTATTTGAAAAGGATAAATGCACCAACATTATTTCATAGATGCATGCCTATGCTTGATAAGTGTTTCCATACTTCTATGCTCTCCTATTTTGCTTTCATTAAATTGCATACAATGCTTTCAAAATTGAAGATTCCTTTCCTAGTTCAATGATATTAGCAATCCATTCTATATCAAAGCATAGAGCAAAGCAAATATTGAAATGAAAACATCAACTTAGAAAATACTTATCTCCCAATTAAGCTACATCCTTCCAGTGATCCTTGGCAAGAGATTTCCATGGTTAAGTGAGCTCCAGTGGGAAGAGTACTAGGATGGGTGACCTCGTCAGAAGTACTAGGAACCTCCATCTTCCTTGATCCTTAGGAAGAGCCATTCTTCATCCTTTGGTCTTCATTTCAAGTAGTCACGTAGCCTACAAGGACCACCTTTATGCTTCCTTGATGGCTTCCATGTCCTTTGTGGAATAGTTGAAAACAAAACTATTTCATGTTGAAGTTTTGTCATAGATATCCATTATCCTATGTAGAGGGAGTTCAATTCGGCTGCTACACTCTTGTGGATAGCGTAGAACCTCTATGTACACAGGTCATGGGTTCTATTATCGTTTAAAGAACTTCTTCAAAAATAAGAATATGGTTTTTTTCCCATGCACAAGAGCAAGAAATTTGTTTTTCTAAGAAAAACAAGTGTCAAACTCTGGTCCACCTTCTTAGGTTGAACAACTCGTCTGAACTAAGGTGTACGAGCTCAAATACAACATCTGCATATTTTCCTGGTGCTGATGTGCTCAACAAGTATTCTACTCAACAAGTATACTACACAAGCTATCTATGCCCATGGATAGGAGGGATCTTTTGAATCGTCGAGAGATGTGTTCCAATCCCACATATAGCTTCTCAGATTAGGGGTGTACATGCATTGAGGTTGAACTTTTTGCTACTCATAACAAACTTCTTGTCAACAAATTTGTTCAGCAAATAGTAGAAATACCTTATGTCGTGGGTGTAGTGGCTACAATAGCACGCAACACACATATGTGAGCTGAGTTCGAATCTGAGGTGATGCAACATAGATCCTTGAGAAATGTGTTTTGTTGCTCTGTGGTGTGGAGACGCTACTATTGTTGTTGTTATAATCAATTACAATATAGCATGATGAGCATAGCCAAATGGATTCGATATACATGATGCCTGGTAGGTCGTGGGATCAAATTCTATAGTCGGCTAGCAAACTAGAGTGCATGGTTTATGAAGCGTACTTATTTTTCTTCTTCACAAACATTCGTACATGGAATGAATGAGAAGTTGACACAATTGAATGTGTAATCAATTGTGCGACCATGAAATCTTGGGGAAATTTGAGGATGATGATGAGCTATCAAGATCACCATGAAAGCTTGCCTAAGCTCTGACACCAATGCACCATTACGACCAAGACGTGCTAGAGAGATGACTCTCCTCCAAACCAAATGCCTCTATATATAGCTCTCTCTACGAAACTACCTTCTTGGGCAAGTGGATACTAACCATCCATGTTTCGGCCATGTAATTGCATGTGCACCAAGTGTCCCAATTAACTTGAATTAACTCAAGTGGATGCTTCTAGAAGACTCTAGAGCTCTTTGGGCAAAATAATTTCCCCATGTACCCCATGGAGATTGAACAAAAGACCTCCTCCTTCACATCCTTGAGACTTAACCAGTAAGCTAAGTGAATCACTTGTTCACAAGAGCACATGACCTCCTAGTAAGTCTAGACTCGAGATCTTTGGTAATACACACGGTTGACCAAACAGTGTCCAATTTCAGATCCGTTTGAACTGGCCAGATCCTTAGATCATAGCCTTACTTTATTACACTTTTCAAAGCTAGAGAGAGAGAGAGAGAATATGGTAAGATTTATGAAGAACTAAAGCAAGAACCATGATGAACATAACCAAGAAGATAACATGCAAAACTACCTCTCAAATTAGCCATTTCTTTCTAGAGTATCTACGTTAATAAATATGTTTGAAAACCATTTCTTGCAGTTTGCTCCACATTTCTACAAGTCGGTGAGTCCTTGAGCTTAAGGACTGATTTCCTAACCATGCGAGATTTATAGGATTTGTTTGAATCATGTTCCTTGATTCCACTTTCTTGTTCTACATCATGGTCAACTTGGACACTATAATTTATCTTCATATAGGAAAAATATTATGGATGATCATCTATCCAAGATTATCCAAAAAGACAAATCCATTGGAGTGGAAGTTGATAGCCAAATGCCAAGTTATTCTATGTTAAAGCACAAGGATGATATGATGACATTAAAGATTTTCTTAGGACTAGAATGCATCCACCTAAGGCCAATACTATGCAAAGGAAGAGGCTTGTAATCAAAAGAAAGATTTTTATGTTGAGTGAAGGAAATTTATTTAGATATGGAAAAAGTAATCATCTATGGAAGTGCATGGAAGAAGAGGAACCTAGAAAAATCTTTGATAATGCACATGAAGGACCAAGTGGTTGGCATCTCCCTGGCCATATCATGAGTCATAGAATTCTTGATGCTAGCTTATGGTGGCCTACCCTATTCAAAGATGTCGATGACAAGGCTCAAGTATGTGATGTCTATCAATGGTGTGGTCGCGTGCCCACAAAGTAGAGACACAATCCTTTGGTTGTCTCCACATCATGGAAAGCATTTAAGAAATGGGGGCTAGATTTTATACGGCACATCTATCCTACATCCTTTCTTAGGAAAGAGAAGTACTTGTTGGTTGCAACTCGCTATGCAACTAAATGGGCAAAGATTATTGCTTCTCATGATTGCACAACCCAAACAATTCGAGATTTTTTATATAACAACATAATTTCTAGTGCTGGTTGTCCACTTGAAACTTTCACACATTGAGGGACACACTTTGTGAACAAAGTTTTTTATGAAAATTTTAATAGATACAAGGTTCTACACCAAACTTCTTGTGCATACTACCCTAGGGAAAATGGACAAGTTGAATCGCCAAAAAGGTATTTTTTGCTCTACTAAGGAAGGAATGTATGTTGTAGCCCACTTTATGGGGCATTACTTATCTAGGTACTCTATAGGCCTACAAGTTGGCATGCAAAGCCTATCATTAACAACAACAGTGGAGTCTTGTGGACCACTTGGAACTGCAAATCCATCCACGTTGTGCATAGTTTTTCTTGTCCCATTCCTTTTTCTCTTTTTCTTAGTTTCATCAATTTTCATGCTTTTCTTTATGTTTTTTCCATGAAAATTAGAAGCCATTTTATTTCCCAATCCATGACCATCTTGTTGGAAGTTTTTAGGAATTCTTTTGAAACTTTGATTTTTTTAGTTTTTTTTTGGAATTAATTGGTTTTTCTCACAACTCTTTTTCTCGTTGATTAGAAGAAATAATGAAGCTCTCTAAGTTTTGAATGTGGTAGGTTGTATAGAATCTCCCCTCTTCCTTCCAATTTATTATTATCTCTATTCTCACACTATGTAATTTATTGTTTTGACCCATGCGAGTGTCGGATCTCCGCATTTCTGGGGTTAATTTTATGTTTATTGCAAATTTACAACATGATTTTTGGACCCATTAAGCAATTCTCTAAGTTTGGGTGGGGTTTTGGAGGATTGTATGATTGATTATGTGCATTCAATTCTAGGAGCCTAATTCCCTCCCATGCCTATTTTAGACTAGTCCCTTAGAAACGTTTTGTGCCTTGCGTTCTCTACCCTTGTAGTAGTGTTGAGATTTAGTTACTTGTGAGAATTGTATTTTTTAGCATTGCTACCAATACTCCTATGTTACAATTTTGTATGATGGCTTCACCTGTGCCTCCCCGAGCTTCATCCTTTTTCACGAAGGAGTATTGGGAAGTCCCTCCTTCAGCTCTAGAGCTCACCCCACCCTCTTCACAAGTACATGCATCCACTTCACATGTTCCTCCCCCCCACCCTACTCGCTACCACTTCTAGTTGCCATTTCTCATGCCCCCACCCCTGACCCTCCATCTTTTCATTCATCTCCCACATCAGGTCATCCTGTCCCCTCCATGCTCTGCTATCTATGGCTCTCGAGATCATCTGTTTATAGCCCCAATGTGCCTCCTCTTAGGCTCCTTTCCCCTCCAATCGGTCTTATGCCAAGTAATGATCACTAGATAGCATCCCTATTGATCGCCATTGAGTCTGCTTCCACTTCCCATCCTTGTCGTTCCCCACCAAACAAGATCCTATGTAATGTATTGACAGAATTGGTAAATAATCAGCACTCGAATTGTTTGGGCTTACTGAGCTGCCTATAAAATGGTACTCAATGCCACCCCATTTCAGATGGTCTTTGGACAAAATGTTGTGCTATCTTTGGACTTCCTAATCCCAGCTTTAAAAGTAGCACAAGAGCATGAGTGGAATGGACACGAGTTATCCTCTAGGATCTTTGATCTAGAATGCTTAGGTGAGAGGAGGCTACAGGCATCTATGCTGCAAAGAAAAGGCAAAAGGCATACTTTGATGCACATATCAAAGATAAAGGCTTGAAAGAGGGAGACCTAGTGTTGGTTTATACCCTAAAGCAACAGGCCCATAAATTGGAAAAAAGAGGATATGGACCCATGATCATTAATAGAATTTCCACTAGCGGTGCAATTCAATTGGCCACACTAGAAAGTGATATCGTGCCAAACTATATCAATGCATGCCAAGTCAAGTTGTATCAAGAACCTCTTACAGAGGATATGCTAAAGAGACTCAACACTGCTAAGAAACGAAAAGAAAAAGAGTTAAGGGTTAGAGAAGAAGCACAGGCAGAGGCTAGCAAACACATTAGAAGAAATAGGTTAAGACGCTTAGGCCTAGATATCAATCTTGAGGCCGCAAGATACCACATGGCCATGTGTTAAACATCAAGTGCAATTGCTTCTCAAATAATTGATTGACGTCCCTTTGTGACTGTAGCAGTAGGACAAGGGACGAATGCAAGGATTGTGAGAGCATTGATTGACTCAAGTGCAAGAACTAGTGCGGTTAGACTTAAAGTCTATACTGGCAAGATCTACAATTGAACATCATTTCCATTGAAGCCTATCTCATAGGATTGGGAGGTGTGGAAACCCCTTGTTTGGGGGAGGTAGAGCTTCCCATCCATCTTCAAGATGTTCCAATGAAAGTCAAAATGCTACTGTCTCACGATGAAGACCTTACAAAGCCACTTGTCTTGGGTCAAGATTGGATTTATGACCATGCAGTCAACTTAGAATGCATAACATTATAATTAGAGACTTGCATGCTCACAGATCATGACACCACACACTCTCTTAGTTTCTCTAAGACTAATCTTGACAAACAAGATGTTGTATGTGTCAAAAGCTCTGTGTTCCAGAGGAACTCAATCATGAAAGAATATGCTCAAAGACAAGTGGACTCCTCCTCTTGTGCAAGGACTACTACTGCCACCAATCAACCAAAAAGGCAAGTGAAACATTACATGAAAACTGCTATATCAAATAGACAAAGAGAATTCAAGAAGAAAGTAGCTCCGGGCATGAAGCAGATCTAGGTACGAAAAGGAGAGCAACCACCAGTCATGCCAACACAATTCCCACCCAGGCAAGCCAACCATGCAAAAACAAGAACCAAGCAACCAGGACTAGCTCACCTAGAACGCCTCCAAAAAATTTGGGTGCCTAAGAAATTAGTTGTAGCTCAACAAGGACAGTTACAGATGTGGGTACCTAAGAAGCTCTTACATACACCACAACCTATGCTCTCCCACATAAAGAAGCCAAGGAGAGAAAAGCGTAAGAATCGAGCACAAAGACCAAAAAAAGATAACCTCACCTCTTCGGCAAAAATAACCAAGCACTCATCAAGGATATGGCTTTGGTAGCCAAAAGTGCCAATAGCATTCACAGAACCAAAGAGCCAACCATGCCGGATACAAAATTCCAAAAACCATCTCAAGATGAAGAGACCAGAGGTAATCTCTATAGGGCCAAATACTATTCTAAAATGGATCCCTTAAGGTGGATTGCATCATTGAAAGATTCAATTGACACCTCCAAACAAAGACTGCATCAAGTCTATCTCGACCAGCAACAACCATGTGCCTTTGGCATAACCTTGTCTTTTGCACCATCCAGGTCATGCATTTTCAAAGTATGCATTAATATAGGGCCACATTACACGGCCGTGCATAGACACAATTGATAAATCCCAGGCACATGAGACACAATTTCCACATGTAAAATATTTTCTTGATACTTACCTCTTCCTTCTTGTCTTGTTTTCTTCCATTGTTAAAAAAAAAAAGAACTAAACAAGACTATGTGCTTGAAGAAGCTCATCAGTGGACCATCAGCAAGGACATCCCTCAACAAAAATGCCAACCCAATGGTCAAACACCATGATGGAAGTACAACACGAAGAGATGAAGATCGATGGACCTTTCACCATGGTAAGAAGTGTATGCTTCAACAACACTATAACAATGATAGATTAGGAAACCTGCATACCCTTGGACACTTAGCTCAAGACCCAACTTCTTGCACCATAATTCTTCTAATGCATTTCCCAAGTATGCATGCATAGGGCTACATTACAAGGTCATGCACAAGGCACATAATATTTTCAACCCATGCACTAATACACTTACCCATCCTTCATTATGGGTCATGAGTACTTGGCATGAAAAAAAAAACCATCTTTGAAATAACCAAAGGACATCACGGTGACAATAACAAGAGCAAGGAAGCAATCCACCACGAGAGTTTCTCATAACCAACATTGACAACCTCTTTTGAGTAACTCATAATTTTTGAAAGCTCACAAAGACACCATCAAGTTGGAATACAAGGAAGAAGTACATACAAAGGTAGCAGTGACAAAATGAAGAACCAGACAACTGCCCAAGCTACAATTGGAAGATGGAGCGCTCTTGAGGATACATGATGGACACTATCTCTCCGAGCACCATGGAACAACCACTACAACAAGGGTCTATAAGGGATGATAGACTCTAGAGGGGGGGGGAGTGTTGAATATCAAGGTCATGCACAAGCATGGAAGTGCATCAATGAAGTGGAGACACAAGAAGAAGGAGCTTGTAGGGAGCTCCAAGCAGCACATGTCAAATTTTCATAAGAAATCGCTATAAAAATAGTGATTTTTATCACTAAAAACCATTGTAAATACCATTTTCTATTTTTACAACTCCATTTTGTTTAAGCCAAGGAGTCCTTGAGATTGAGGAGTATTAGAAGTATCATCCTACCAATTTTCATAATTTTTAGACTCTGTTTGAGCCCCCAAGTAAGCCACAGAACCTAATTTTTAACTAGGTCGGACACTAGGTCTGGACAGGGCAAAAACTACTCAAAAAACTATAAAAAGGGCTGGAGAGCTCATTTTTGAGGTTAGCTTGTTGTAGATTTGAGTTTCTGTAATAGAGTTCTTTTGAATCAAAGTCCTTCCATGGTTCTACTCTTTGTTCTTACCTTGTGCACGTGTGTGTGTATGTGTGTGCATGCTTGTGTGCTTTCACTCACGCACATGTGCACTTCACTTGCTCTTGGTCTTCATACCAGTCCTCACATCTCCGCGGATTGACATTTATGAGGTGAATCTCCTCACGTTGGCACTTGCCATTGTGCTAGAGTGACACTCCCTCTCAATAAAAAATAGATGCTCATGAGATGTTTGTTGATGACACGAATGCCTTTGTACATAATGATATGACTAGCATTGATACCTTTTGGAGATTCCTAAACACATTGTGTGTGGAATTAGGATCCAAAATAAACCACTCTAAAACTACTTTTAGGGCAATTACAGGACACCCACCCGAGTTTCTTAATGACCAAGGCTATCAGCTGATTCCTAGTGGTTAAATTTTTTGCTTGTTAGGTATTCCAATGAGATTTGACGTATTGATGGGCCAATGATGGAATTGGGTGCTCTCAAAGCTCAATAACCAATTGTCCTACTAGAAAGGTATGCAGATCAACCTAGCAGGAAGGGCCATGGTGATTAGCATGTTCTTGATTTCTTCAACTATTTACTTTCTCTCTTGCTGGAGAATGAAAGACCAAGAGATTGTTAAACTAGAAAGGATCTTTAGAAAATTTCTCTAGACATGTGACCCCAATAGAAGGGGAATCCCCAAAATTAAATGGACTACTTGTTTTGGACAAAAAGATCAAGGTGGTTTGGGCATTCTTGACATCGAAAGCATGGCCAATAAGTTAGCTACAAAATGGTTAACTAAGGCATGGAGCAAGAGTGAAGCCTCTTGGACTAAGCTTATGTGATGAATAGTAGCTATCTTAAGCTTATGGGCCTCCTAGGATGGAAGGACCTCAGCCTCTGCACCCTGCTCTTCTCCACTTTTTTGGTTTCTCCATGTGACTCAGATTTGGTTTGCTCACTGTGGAAGAGCTGGAACAAAGTCAAACAATTTGTTCGTGTAAGTGAGGATTGGGGATGGGCACTTGGTATTAGATAGAATGATTCAATTTGGTTTCCAATAAAGGGTACTAGAGGTGTGGAGACATGGAACCTCCATATAGTTAAGAAACTTTAAAAAAGGCTTCCATTTGTGGAAACATCTCTAGAATCAAGATACATGCCAATGAATTAGATTTGAGGACATTGATTTGGATGTAAGAGTGAACTATGAAGAATGGAACCTTTTAAAGAGTAGACTCATCACTTGGGAATGCTCGAAGACTCACCTCATCATTGTCCATGACCCTCACCACCATGAGGGTCTTAGATGGTTCAATGGCAATAGCCTTGAGAAAATTCTCAGACTCAAGAAGAATTTGGACCTTCATGTCATGCTTAATTGGAAGTGGTGTGTATTGATTGGTGGAACTTGCGATGGGAGTTTCAGTTCTCGTCACTTTGGCCACTCATGGAGATGAAAAAGTGAGTGCTTATGTGGCAAATTCTCCATGGTGGAATTCAGACCAATGCAAAGGCTAGCAAAATTTGTGTGTTACATCTATGGCACAAAAGATGCTTAAGTGGCAACGAGGACTTAGGGCACCTCTTCTTCTCGTGCCCCAAGTCAATGTCGATTTGGCATACCCTTGAGAATATCTTGCAGTTTCAAGGACAAATCCTCTAGAAGCAAGCATTGTTGGCTGAAGCGATCAGGTATTTCGCATCATTGTGGAATGGGGTTAGAGGTGAGACTCTTTGGAAGATTTGGAAGGAGACGTGTGCTTCCAATTTTGGAAGCCCTCCTAAAGAATGGCCGTTAGAAAGGTTGCTTTTCTTTTTAGTATTAATTAAATTCTAGGAGAGTAGGCTATTGTCGAACTTCCATTTTGGAAAAAAAAACTTTACATTCCTATTATAGCCTTGATGACAAAATTGTTTAGGCATTAAAAGTGGGTGTTAACTTGAGAGAGAGGGAGATATATTAGGAGAGAGAGAAAGAGAGAGAGAGAGAGGGAGAGAGAGAGAGAGAGAAAGTATTCTTTTTATTTTATCTTTTTCTCTATTTCTACGATGTTATATAAACTTAGTTTTACATAATATTTGTTATTTATTATTTACTTAGTGTTGTTAATGATTTCCTATTTATTCTCTGAAAATTAGATATATTAAAGAGAAAATGAAATCTAAATACAAAAGTAATTAAAAAATAGAAATATAAATTAGAAATAAAAGAACTAAAATTGATAATTAAAGAGAGAAATTGGTAAATTAGGAAAATAATAATCATATGAGAAATAAAAAGAAAATACATTGAAAAAAAATAAAAAAATAAAAAAATAATTAGTATTGGGGGATTTTTTAATTGAAAGGTGCTTGAGTGTTTTGCATCAAAAGCCTCAAGCCTCTATGTCTTGATTAATCATAAACAATATAAATAGGTTTCTCTAGAATGAGACAAAATTTTCTCCATGCCATAGCACTTAAGCCCAAGAGCACATACACAAGTATACAAAAATAGCACAATGATTCGTTTAGTCAACCTCCTCTGTTCCAATCTTCCACCTTGTCGAGTAGCTTGCCTTTGCATACACCTTGCACTCAAGCTCCTCGTAAGTTTGAAGGAAGGGTGACTCTCTATCGATGTGCAACAACTCTTTGATGGCCTTTTGTCCCGCCTTAGTTGCTCTCCTAGTTGCTCTCTGCGCAATCCCTTTGCATATTTCTTAGCACACTTGGTCACTCTCCTTGCACACTTTGCTTCTCTACGCACGTCCTATGTAACTGTCTTGCTCTCTCTTGCTCCTTAGTGTAAATCCTTGGTCCAAGAATTACTAATTCCTTGGGTTGTGAGTCCATTCTTCTTATGTATGTCGCTTCAATTGCTAGTGTAACTTGGTCGTCCTTTTGATGGGACATTTATGTGTAAGGCCAAAGATCCCTATTTTGTCTTGTAGTGAGTTTAGGAGAAACATAATTTTAAATGGGGGGCATTCATAAACTCTTGCATACCACTTTCTCTTCATATCTTTTGCACTTTGACCTTCATTTATTCAAAATGTGTGCATAAGGGAGGGTTTACTTAAACCTTCCAAAACACTTAAAAAACTTGAAAACATTTCAAAAAGATCAAATTGTAACCTGTGTTCACTTTTACTACAAAATCATTGTGAACAAATTGGTTGTGCACTACCTGTGCACCACCGTTCTCGGCCACTTGTGCACCACCTATGCACCACTTTGCACTTCTGCACCACCTATGCATCACTTGAAAACTCACCACTTTGACCTTTGACCAACTCCATAGTTGAGCACTTTGACCTATGACCAGCTCAATAGTTGTCCACCACGTAATGGACTCTCTGACCTGGAGAGGAAAATGAACATCTCATGAGGGGCAGCCATAGAATTTTCCACTTCCTTGTAAAACTAGAGATGCCTATCTGATAATCACTATAATGGAAGAAGTTGTGATGGATGATGGAGAGGAGGAAAGCGGGTGAAGGATAGGGGGGAAGGTGTAAGAAAAAGGGGGAGGAGGGGAAAGTTGTAGGGCAATGTGGAATGGATGGAAGGGAGAGGGTGTATATAGAAATATATGGAGGGGAAGGGTAGAAAAAAGCGACTAAACTAGCAAAAGAAAATTGCCAAAAATATATAGACACAACAAAAACATCCATACATCCAGTAATAACCATAATAAGCGTCAAAAGATGACGCCCAAATATAGCAATGAACAAGATAAGTCCAACTAAAAAAATGAAAAGTACAAACAACTAGGTTACGAAGAAAAGAAATCCCTAACAAAATCATATGCAAAGTAAGCATAGATGCTAGTATCCTAAAGTTGTTGAGGGGATGGTGAGGGGGCATGCAGAGGTGCATTTCTAATAGGTGGTGGAAGGTGATTGGGGGAGGATGGAGGGATAATAGATGCCTACAGCTTGTCCATTAGCTTGTGGATGATAGGGGCAGACTTCTTATGTATCACCAAGAACTCTTGGAGGAGATTTTCAATGACTTCATTCAAGAAGTGTGTTCCCCTATCACTGAATAACTCTATTGGAAGCCCATATCTCGTGAACACGTTCTCAAATAAGAACTTTGCCGTCGTTTGAGCATCATTCTTTGTTGTGGCCTTGACTTCTATCCACTTTGTAAGGTAGTCAATGGCTACAATAATGTATTTTGTATGGGAGTTTCTAGCTGGAGGGCTGATAGGACCTACAAAGTCTATACCCCATTTCGAAAATGCACATCCTCCCATCATTGGCCTCAAAGGCATCTCATCTTTTCTAATTGGGTACTGGGCATATTGGCATGTGTCACATTTCTTCACATAGGTATGTGCATCCAAATGAAGAGTGGGCCACCAAAGTCCTAAAAATAGAATAGTCTTAATTACTCGGTCAGGACCAAAATGTCCGCCCCCAACACTGCTATGGGCGGATTCTAAGATTTTCAAATAGTCTGATTCATGAACACAAAATCTCAAGTAACCATCCTTGCCTCTTTGGTATAGGTTGTCTCTTACTAAGGCATAGTCTAAAACCTCTTGTTCCATGCTTTGTTTTCTTGCTAGACTTGCCTCATTGGGCAGTGTTCCCATTCTCATATATTCTACGAATGGAGCGCTCCAATATAGAATTAACGACACATGATAAAGGGTGGCATGCTCCACTGGGGGTTTTTCCTGGCACACTAGACAATTCTTAATCCAGTCATGTAATTTTTTATCCATACTAGTCCAATACACTCCTAAACGTTTTAGATTTTGAAATGTTCATTGTTTAGAATAGTGATTTCCTAGAAATTCTTCATGGGCTTGTTGCAACCAATTATGATGTTCATCGTCCTTGACACAACAAGCTAGAACACCTTCCGTATCTTGTTTGTACATGCTTCCTGCCAATATTTGATATTTTTGTGATTTTACAATTTCATATTTGTTTGTTTTTACATTCTTATTTGCGGGTCTGAAGGTTAGGACAGGTACTAACTTATTTGCCCATTTAGGAACAACTTCTAGATTAAATAGGTAAGCATCGGGCAATTCATCAGACACTCCTTGCGGTGACTCTCCTAAAGTGATGCGAGAAAGATGATCTGTGCTAAGGTGGGTCTTACCTTTCCTAACAACCACTTCAAAGTCATATTCCATTAGTAAGAGGAACCATCTTACTAGACATCCTGTATTGCAAGGTTTATTGACCAAGTATAATAAAGCTTGATGATCAGTGAAAATTTTGAACTTGTTGGCCAATAGACAGTGTCTAAACTTCTTCACAGAATATACCATGCCTAAACCTTCTCTTTCAGTTGTGATGTAGTTTTGTTCAAATACATTTAATTGCCTACTAGCATATGCTATAGTCAAATCTAAATTCCCATCACTAGTTGGTTGTGCTAGCACACATCCTATTGCATAATTGGATGCATCCATGTGAACATGGAATGGCTTATTCCAATCCGGAGTGGTTAGTATTGGTGTTGTGCACAAATGTCTCTTCAGGTCATTGAAGGACTTCTCGCATTCGTCGTTCCACTCAAAATTTTTCAACAAGGCATAAAGAGGCTTAGCTATAATTGCATACATGTGAATAAACCTACCGTAATATCCACAATGGCCCATAAAGGCTTGTACCTCTTTAAGATTCCTAGGTCTTAGCAGCTCCACTATGGCTTTTACTTTGTCCTCATTTGTTGATCTTCTATTCTTAGAAACAATATGACCTAAGATTTTACCTTGTCGTACCATGAACACACACTTTTGTGGGTTCAGACACACTCGATATTCTATACACTTGTTGAAGATCTGTCTGAGCTCAGGGATGTGGTATCTGCTTTTTTGGGAATGAGCACATAAATCATCCACATATACTTCTAAGCTATTTCACAAGAACTCCTTTAAGACATGACACATGAGCCTTTGGAATGTTGCAAGTGCATTGGTGAGCCCAAATGGTATCACACGAAATGCAAAGACTCCCCACTCTATGGCAAAGGCCGTTTTATGTTGATCTTTTGAGGCAATGGCTACTTGGTTGTAACATGAAAATCCATCAAGGAAGCTATAAACTTCCTTGCCTGCAACACGCTCCGATAAATGATCAATGATTGGAAGTGGATAACTATCTCTGATCATAGCAGCATTAACCTTTTTAAGGTTAATAGAGACACGCAACTTTCCATCCTTCTTGGGCTCCACTACAATGGGCAGCACCCATTTAGTATGCTCAATCTCATAGATAAATCGAGCTTCAATCAACCTATCAATTTCTTCTTTGATTTTAGTTGCATAAGCGTCATCATATGTGTAGGGCCTTTGTTTGGTGGGCTTGGCATTAGCGGTCATGGGGATCGTATGAGAGAAAATTTTTGGATCTACTCCCTTCAAATCTCTATAGTGCCACGCAAACACATCCCTATATTCCCTTAACAAAGCTACCAACTCTACTTCCTCTTCTTTACTTAAGTCATCTCCTATGTACGTACATCGTTCTTCATTCTCTTCAATAGTCACAACAATTTTCTTGGTTTTTTCTTTGTTTTCATATGCTTCTCCTGTAATGGCCTCTCTCTTAGGCATTCGTACCAAAACTTTTCGGTCCTCAACTTCGTATTTCTTGAAAATCTCTGGTACTTCGAACAACGATTCCTCCTCTTCTTGTTTCACTACTTGTCTTTTCTTTTTCTTTTGACCTCCTTCACTTCCTTCCTTTGAATTTACAATGTTAATGCTTGTGAGATTTTCTTCTTCAGGTTGGCTAAATACTCCTACATCTTCTAGATAGTGCTTCTCTGAGTTAAAGCAACTATCCATCACAATGGACTCTAGATCGTCATCGTTCTCTTCTTCTTCTATGAAGTCACTAGGGTCACATTCTTCTAGCAAGGGCTGACACATGAACACGGAAATATCATAACCCTCCTCATCACAATGAGGTGTCCATTGTTCTTCATTGACTGCAATGTCCATGGTAGCTAAGATTTATGCCCAGCCATGAGGCTCAAATTCCTCATTTGGAAAGATCATCGGTGTATAGGCTGGGTCTCTAACTGGTCTATCTCCTTGAGAAGTTCCTTCTTCTCTTGCTTTTAAGCATTTTTCCTCTTCCTTTGCGACCTTACACATCCACAAATGAATATCTTCATGAATCCAGGATGTATCCAATGAACTTTTAGAATGCAAAGAGATTGAATTTTCTTACTCCTTGTGGATAGGATTCCACTGTAGGGGTGGTACATCTCTGAAGGTGTAATCCTTCAAATTGTCCTTGGTTGTGACCCCTAAGCATTGCAAGTATAAGGATTTGGTTCCCCAATCCTGTACAACTTGCAGTTGTCGTAGGAAGGATCTTCCTAGGATCATTTCGTAGGTATTAGTTTTACCAAAGTCACATATAGCGAAGATTCTGAAGATTCTGAAGATTCTGAAGCAACAGTACAAGAGGAAGTGTTGGAATTTCCACTCCAGAGTATCACAAAGGCAAAGGGACACTGGTCTCGAGAAGATCAACCAGCTGGGGAGTATCTCTTCCTGGCGACGATCAAAATCATGGATACAGATCATCAATTTCTAATCATGTCCCAGGAATTTTGAGTACTACATGAACTCCCATCTATCGTAGACACTATGAAGAAAGCGGGCATACATAAATATTTTGAACTGCCAATCTATAAGCCCGACTTTCAAAGATGCACACAGGTCATGAATACCCTACAGCCAGCAGTGCATGATCCCTTGGTGCCCGAGGCTCGAGTGATGGATAAAATAGGCGAATGGGTTGTCATTCAATTTACACATCACTTGATTAAGGAAGCCTTTGGATGGGAAAAGGATGGAACTACCATGGTAAAAGAAGAAAGCCGAGGTGCAAAGACCAGGACATTTACAGATATTAACCGAGTAGACATAGAGGAAGAAGTCAGACTAATCCACCAAAATTTCTGCTTCCCAAATATGCATCGATACATGGCCCCTCAAAAGATTATCGTTCAATTACTCTCACATGCCATCAAGCAGATTGGAAATCAAATTAATCCGACTCCATACATACAAGAAAGGTTATTCAAGGCAAAAAAGCAATGGAATAATAAGAAGTTCCTCAACGGCAGTGTGGCTCTAACTATCTTGATTTATCACGCTTTGGGCATCAGAGAGCACCTGCAAGAAATGCCATCATCAACGGCTCTGGCAAAATATGCCAAAGTCGCCACTGTTCCTAAAAAGAAAAGAGTAGTCAAGATTGTAGAAGAAGCTGAAACTAGCTCTCAACCCAGAATGAGGCACAAAGAGACTAAGGGAAGTCAAGCAAATGGAAGAGGAAACTCCAGCCACGAAAAGGACACATGTACTGCCAAAAACAACTATTGAAGAGCAAAGGCCGATTACAGAGGAAGACTTAACTAGGGCCCTGGAAGAGATGCACCAATATACGGAAGGACAAGTTAATTTACCGGTGCAAGGCCACCATTATCAACAGGCCCAACAAGAAACGGAAGCGAAAAAAAACTCACCAAAGTCCATCAGTACAGGGAAATAGGGCTGGACAATTCAAGCTCATCCTCGGATGCACAAGAAGAGCCAGACAACTCACTATTAAATGTGGATATTCAAAGTGATTCAAAGGATGATGGACAATGGGTAGAGTTGAATGAAGTTAACTACAATGAAGAAGCAGAAAACGGATGACCATATTACGCATCCTAATAAGAACACAACAAGTCAAGAAGCAGACCAGGAAGGTACACATGTGATAAAACTTAATGAAACTTCCACTATTCGTATCAAGGAGGCTACACCACCTCGCGAAATGTCCATAAAGATACCAAAGAAGGAGCCTCAGGAAGAGAAAATAGAAGACGAAGAACCCTTCACACCAATAAGGGTTGTGGCAGAAGCCTCCCCCATGGATGTCACATTTCAAGGGAGTGCCACAAAAGCTCTGGATTTGGATGAACAAGAAGAAGTACACAACATACAATTACAAATTAGACAACCACACAACGAAACCATCCACGTGGAGCAGGGAAAACATGTGCAATCTGGTGAAGCTCCAAGCATACCTAGGACATGGTTAAATGTCGACATAGCTCGACTCAAGCCAGTAGTACAAGATATGATCAGAACTGCACTAGACACACAACAACTAATGCTTGAGGCTGATGAAGACTATGATCAAGCAATGCAGGACAAGCACGAGCTTCACGAAAAGAGTAACAATCTTGCAGCAGAATTGAACTTAGAAAGAGAGCACCTCAGAAACAAAGAGAAAGAAGTCCAAGAAACCAAAAAGTAGTGCAATGAGTTAATGACCGAAAACGAAAGATTAAAAGCACAACTACAAGAAGTACAGAAAAAATACGAAGCTAGCGAGACTGAGAAGGCACGAATGGCTACCCGGAGCAAATTACTAGAATCACATATCAAAGTATACATGGAGGAAGCAAAAAACTTAAGGAATCGAAATAAAGAACTCATGACCGCCTTTCTCAGTGATCAGCCAATAAATGTTCAAGAAAGACTAGAAAAAGATATTGAAGAATTGCAGACAAAGATAGCTAAGTATGAAGATCAGCTCAAGAAGGAGCAACTCACCATTGCCGAATGGGAAAAGAGGTACATGGATGACACTACAGCTCTCAGAACCAAAGGGAAGAAAGCTGAAAATCGGTACCTGCTGCAATGTAAAGAAGATGCGGATCAACTCGCAATAGTGGCAGAAGAAATCCAAAAGAAGAAGCAAACAATTTTACAGGCCCAAGAAGAAATTAAGCAAAAGAAGGAGCTAATCAAACAACTCTAGGATCAACTAACACAAAAGGACATTGAGGGGACACCAGTAGTTCCAAAATCGGCCGAGGCTACTGTGGAGACTGAGTACGTCCTCTCTCTCCCCCCTCACATCATTCATCGATAAGGGAGGAACAGGAGGTTCACATTGAACATAACACTCGGGAAATTGCAGAATTAAGCCGACCGGAAAGGGCACTACTGGTGTCCCAGCTTACGACTGAATTTGAAGATCAAATCATCACAGTTATGAAGGAAGCTAAGATAGAAAGCAAAAATTTGGACCAAATTTTGAAGCCTTTCAGTGTACCATATGGACTACTTAAAGAACAAACGCGACACTATATAACAACTACGACAAATAAAGATCCGGACCACAATCTCCACTTCAGACATGATACATTCAAGTATACCCAAGAAGAATTTGAGAAGGCGGATCCTATATGGAGAAGAAAGCTTTTGGAAAAGAATCCTACACTACGGGTATAGTGGGAAGCATCACCTTATGTGATTCAGGTAAACCCATCTTTTTGCCCCGTACCCCATAGAAGAGCCTGGACGCGATTTTGGGAAGGCCAGCGCCAGGGAAATATCAATAATCAGTGGCTCAACTATCCATTGTTACCTAGTCCACCTCATAACTACCTACCAACGGAAGAGTATATGGTCAAAACAATGGAGTTTTGGATTGCCCGATATGCTACGGTACCGGATTTAGCAGTTAAAATGACAAATAAGATATTCAGCATGCTACTTACCGTAATCAAAGTCTTCCAGCATGCAAAATATACTTTTTTGAATTTCATTGGCATTACGCAAGGATCCGAAGCATTAATTTTTGATCTATCTACTATTCCAAGCCACTTGACACTTATGGCATATTATTCTCGAATTATGTTTTTGCCATCAACGTATATGCAAACTTTCGAAGAAGCATTTTTCACCGGCTTCTTCGAAATAGATTCAGAAATTTTTGTAAAAATGACTTCGAACCTTAATGCACGTCTGGTCGCTTATGAGACGAGTTTTTTTGCGGATCATCGGCAAGCACCAGAGGATGGGATAAAGTCAACACAATGGAAGGAATTTATGATATGTCATGCTAATCTACTAAACCAAAGAGAGCAAGCAGCGATACAGACTTACACACGCCGACACAAAAAGCCTGTCGAGGACGATAGAGTTCAGGAGGAGGGACGTGGGGAAGGGGAATCGAGCAAGAAGAGAAGAAGAAGAAGATCAAAGGCAAAAATTGCCCAATAAAGAATGAAGATCATAATACAGAAGAACCACCCTCTGCCCAAAGCCCCGCAGGGGCACGCATCAGGCAACAACGCGAATCATCCAGGTCCTAAGAAGTGGAATTAAAGATCAATCAGAACCAGGACATTTCATGGGAAGGACGGACCAGGGCCAGGAACTATACATGAAGAAGTGCAAGACAATAATTGGCAGGAAGTAATCCTTCCGATGACAGCGTGCGGTGAAAAGAAAGTAAACAGGCTCAAAACAATACCACAGGGTCACATGTGTGCAACCAGGACAAATCAGAGGGCCACAAGCAAGACATAGGTCACTGGTGGCGTGCGTGGCAACCCAACTGAATACAACAACCCAGATATGTGATATACGGAATACCAAGGGGCAAATCAGAAGCAAAGGACATACCTCGGATAAGATAACCAATTATCTGACAGTCCTTGTTGCTGCTTCGACCATTGGGTGCGTGTATTCAGAAGACTTAAGCAACCAGCCGACGAGAAGCTAAAGCCTGTCAAGGGACGACAGAGACAAAGAGGGGGAGAGTGTTGCAGAGCAAAGGAGCACAAGAGAAGAGCCCCAAAATTTTCGAATTAATGGGCACAATTTTTCTTCTTCGAGGTCTTAGAGAATTCCCTCAAAGCCATGTAAATGCAATAGAGGAGTCCTCTAGATGCATAATCCCAACTCGTTGTAAAATATCCCTTGTAAATTAGTAGGAAATTCACTTTTTTAGTAATAAAGTGCCCGTCTCTTGTGTGAAAGGACCAAATTTAGGGCACATGTATATAAGTCACTTTGTGACTCTTTGTAGAGACTTTTTGCCATTGTGAAGAAGGAACTCTCCAAAATTCCGAATTTGCCTCTTTCTTGCAGATTTCCATCTTCTATTTGATCTTGTATGTGTGTGTGATGCTTGGAATGTGTGTGTAAGACTCTTGTCTACCCCTCCCCACTGTTTTTGAGCTATTGTAGTGTGTGTGTGAGCTTGTAGGAGTTGTGGCGTGAGTGTGGGTGCTTCCCGCCATTCACTATTTTGGTCATAACTTGAAGCAGAGTTGTCAGAATCGAGTGATTTGCTTCCAATAGATGCGTCTTGTCGAGAGCTTCAAAACGAGTACCCTATTGACTATATTCGGAGTTCGGAGCTGGGAGAAATCCTTGAGTTTCTGAAAACTGTTGTAAGAGGTATCGCGGCAGACACTTTCAATTTCTGAGTGAGTTTGAGAGGTGGATTAGTCTTTTCTCATTCATAGTAGCTGACCCACTTCATTTTCAATCATGTGTGCACATGTCCTCATACACTTGGTTAGGTCGTTCGATCGGATTGACATTCAAATGTGTGTTAATTTCCCACTATATGCACTTGTGTTGCAATAGAGGTACAGTCTCATTGGCATGAGTCCTAGAGTCTTTTTGACTTGAGTACACACAAATTAACCTTGCTGGCCAAGCCATGGTGATCAACACGTTCCTCATATCCTCAATCATATACTTTCTTTCTTGTTGGAGACCAAAGGATCAAGAATTAGCCAAATTGGAAAGCACTTGTAGGAACTTTCTCTGGACTGGGAACCTGGGAGTGCCTAAAATCAAATGGTCCATATGCACTAGCCGAAAGGAGAGTGGAGGTCTGCGTATTATGGACATTGGAAGCATGGCCAATAAATTGGCGGCCAAGTGGGTGATTAAGGCCTAGTGCAACAAAGATTCCTCTTGGGCCACATTAATTTTCAGAAACATGCACACGATTACTCTAGTGGGCTACCCTAGATGGAAAAACCTCGACATCCTCACCCTCTTATTCTCTCTGATTCGAGTCTCACCCAAAGGATTGATCCTGGCTAGATCCTTGTGGTTGAGCTAGAACATATTCAAACCTCACATCAGAATCAGTGAAGATTGGAAGTGGGCTGCAGGTATTAAAGAAAATGATTCTATTTGGTTCCCAATCCAAGGCATGAGAAACGTGGAGCCTTGGAATGTCTTAAGTGCCAAGAGATTCTGGAATAAGGGATTCAAACAATGGACGCACCTCTGGAAATAGGACATGAACAGATGGGTGGACCTTGAGGACCTCGACACTAGTGCTACAGTCACGTACGAGGAATGGAATGTGTTATTGAGTAGACGCCATGCTTGGGACCGCTCTAAAATCCGACTACTAATGGGATAGGAGGCTCTGGACCTAATGGGCCTTAAATGGTTTAATGTTAATCACCTCTCCAAGCTTCCTTATGTCGAAGCTCACAATGACATTCACATCAGTCTCAACAAGAAATGGTGTCTATCTGGCACCCTCTCATTGAAAACAAAAAGTAGGTCCTCCTATGCCAAATTTTACACTGTGGAATATGGACCAATGCAAAATCTAACAAGATCTATGGTGTTCCGCCTTGGTGCAAGCAATGTTGCCATAGCAAAGAGGATATTGGTCACCTGTTCTTTGCTTGCCCTAAATCCCTTCGATTATGGAGGATCCTTGGTTGTTCTCTGGGACTCTAAGAATAAATCAATTGGAAGCAAGCCCTTTTAGTGAAGCGATTGGCTGCTCTGTGGCATTGTGGAACATGATCAGGGGAGAGATCCTTTGGAAGATTTGGCGAGAAAGATGCGCTCACAACTTTGGCAATACCCCCAACGAGTGGTTGATCGAGAAGTCCCTATTCCTTCTTGGCAAAGGAATTGCTAACTGTAAGAAAACCCCCCCTTTCACACACAAAGAGCTACAATATGTCAACAATAAGCTTAAACCCAAGTGGGCTCCGCGTGATGGGGATGCGAGGTTTATCAACCTCCTCTATAACTTCATGTAAGCTTTGTAATGTCCACCATGAAGGCTCTAGCAGACTGTCGGAAAGAAAATCAAACATATCAGTTGGATGCATGCTCTGCTGGGAGAAGCATTCAATTGCTCCGCCTCTCTGGAACGCCAGCAGAGGGGGGGGCCTATGGAAGATTGGGTGGGAAAGGTGTGCTTGCAACTTTGGTGACTCCCCCATAGTGTGGTCGATTGAGAAAACATTGTTCCTCCTTGGCAAACAGATCGCTAATTGTAAGAAATCCCCCCCTTTTTTAGGCATCATCAAGTGCTCCCTACAACAAGCTTAAACCCATGTGGGCCCTGCATGAGGGTGATGAGAGGGTGACAAACCTTCTTTGTAATGCCATCTAAACTCTGTAAAAGCTACCCCCACTCTGTGGGATTTGAGGGATCCCCTAGGCACTAGTCTCCTTCTCTTGTACTTTTCTTTTAATTAATTCAAGTCTGGGAGAGTAGGCTAAGGCTGAACTTCCTTTATTTAAAAAAAAAGAAAAGAATTTAGCAACAAGTTAGCGTTCCTAAATCATCTTGAGGAGCACAAAATTTGATCCTTCATTCTCTTTCATGCCACTCTCTATTTCTTCTACACAAAAGAACTCTTTGTCATTTAAATAATATATTTAGTATTTTTGTCAAGTGAAATTATTCCTAAGTTTTTGTATTATTTTTCATATGTTTTTATGAATTTGGTTGGTAGATTTTATTTTTGTAAAGTTTCTTTTTTGAAGTAGATAAAGAAATTGAAAAGCTTTCTAATTTATGTATGATTGATTTTCAAGTAAGACATCAAACCATGTACCACTGATGTGTCACTCAAAAGTGGAGATTAACAAAAATTTTGATCCAAGTACATTCCATACTCTCTGCCTGGTGCACAATCATCACACACATAATCATTAGAGGAAAAAAATCTTCGCAAATATCTTTTATTCCATGGATGATTTGGACATATTTTTATAACTTGCAGTGATTATAGATGAGATCTTGATTGAATTCATGCATATGCTAATCTTGCATCCATCGCCTTTGTTTCCATTTTGAATTGGACTATAAATGGTTGCTCAAAACTAGGATCATAAGAGCAATTATATTGGAAAAATAAGTGAAATTCTTTTGAAACCCTACATTTTGTCACAGAAACATGTGTGCATGCTCTTAACAAAGTCCTTGATCCATTGTCTATAGTTCTCATTATCCATCCTTTTTCCTTATCTAGTGCCCACATAAATTTATCATAGAATTTTTTTGAGATCACATTTATCTTAGAACTGGAGTCTACCAAGGCCTAAGCAAGACATGAGTCATGTTCATCACGTGTTTTAATTTTTACTTATGGTATTCCTCTAGAGTAGAAGTTCTTGCTAAACTAGCTCTAAGTTTCTTTCGCATCCTCATGAGCTATAATGGGAGTAGGGAAATTTCTATTCACTTGAAAAGTCTCAACTTCATTATCCTCATTATCATCAAATGATTCACTTATTATGATTGCATCACTGAAAACTTGGGTAACATGAGGAGACCCCCAACCTAACATCTTTTGAAGAGGAAATATCTTCTTTCTAACACACTCTATAAAATTGTTTTTGAACTCTAGCTTTGCGATTGAAGATACCTATTCCAAAGACATTGCTACTTGAATCTTCAATAAAATGTCATTCAAAGACTCATTGGCATCGAGTTTCTTTTCCAATGTAGGTATTACTTCTATTTTTGGTGTCTTCTTAATTTTCTTGTTTTGATTTCATCCTCTTGTTTATTCTCATTCTTTTCTAGAGTGTCTTTCTTCTATCCAACTTGATCTTTTATTTGATTCTTTTGAGCTTCCTTCTCTTTCATAGGCTTCTTTCCCTCTTTTATTTCACATCACGTTTCATCATCCTTGGCTTCAATTGAGTAATTTGGTTTAGGCTGAGATTGTTCTGACTCCTAGTCATGTGACTTCAAAGGTTCTAGTCTAACTGCAAATGAACTAGCATTTTGAGTAGATAAATTTTCATAAAGCTTTTTCATTACACCTTTTCTCTAGTTCATATGTAAAGAATGCCTTGTTCTAAATTTCTTATCTATTTCCAGAGTAGTTGTTGCTCTTTGGCTTCTTCTAATTCTTCATAGCCATACAGAACATTCTCATGTGCATCACACCTCTTTCCACCTATAATTGTTCTTTTATTTTGACTGGCATTTCTTTGAAATATTAGTTGAACTAGTGGTGGAGGGTTTTGCATCAATGGTTGAATAGGTGGCGCAAATTGTGGCATCATAACTATTTTGTAATCCCTTGCATATGATTTACTTCACTTGTACTCGGTTGACTATTCCCCAGCTTTGAAACTCCCATCAAATACATCTTGTTGTGTATATTTTCAATCTTCTTTGATACAAAAGCTTGCACAGTCATGAAATTCTCCATTTGTTTACATCAGGTTTCTAATTTACATTCTAATGCAGTCTAAGATGAAGATGCAACACTAACAATTGTTTAATTGTGGCCATCTTGGGATCCTTTTCTAGTGAATCCCTAGCCTCAAATTCAACTAGAAAATCATATACCACATAGTGACATTGCTTCATCTCAGCAACATCCTCAACAACTCATCTTATGAATTGCCAATTACCTTTCAACCCTTATATTTTCTAGAGATTTTTCATTATTTGTTCTACTTCAACTCTATTCATATGACTTTAAAGTTTTTTAGGAAATGTATCATTAAGTCAGGATTTAGTGTATTTCTATATCCCTTAGGTAGCTGTACAAATATTATCATCAACTCACTATGTAGATGAATCATGGAAATATTTGGCTTAGGAGAATGAACCCATCCCGGCTATGCTAGTTAAAATCTTCTAAATAAAAGATTTTATGCTTGTCCTTCTTAAATTCATCCCATTCCTTGCCAGAATGTTCTTGGATCTTGTCAAGAATTTATCCAAATCATACTTTCTTAAGATAAAGTATTGACATGTCCTTTGGGATACCATGGATCTGGGCTTATTCCTCGAAAGTGTCTAAGTTAGTCAATGACATTCAACTCCATCAGCTTTCGTTTTTTTCTTAAATGGATTGCAGAACACATGCACCCTCTTTCTCTATCATAATGTTCTTGAAAATTAAATTGGGATCATATCTTGGAAAATAATTCACTAAAATGATTAGCTAGGGAATGATTTAGGTCTCTATACTTCCTGGATTTTTTTCACTTGTGTATCTCAGCTTAGACTTTCTCTATGACTTTTTCTTTTTCCTAGGGTTTTAGAAAAAAGATGATCTTGTTTCTTTGATACTTTTGAATCTTGATATTCAATGTTTATTGATCTTTTCTTCACTTTCTTATGATTTCCTTTTATATATTCTTCAAATCCTTTTTAAGTTTCTCTTTAAAATTCATGATTTTTTTCACGTTTGAATGCTCTTTTCAATTTAGTTCAAGTTCCTTTTAGTTTTGATTCAATTTTTGGCTTTTAGTTCTTTTTATGTTTCGATAATTTTCTATTGATTACGAAAAGTAGCAAGATTATCTAGCTAAGGTAACTTTAGTAAAGTGCATACAATGCTCATACTTTATCTAATGCAAGATAACATGTTCATACAAGCGAAAAACTCAATTCAAAATTGACAAAAGTTGATGAACAATTACCTTTAGTTACCTTGGTGAAGAGCCTGAGTAAAGTGTGTAGTGCAAAGTCTTTACATTGATTATAATCTAAAAAACTTAAATACAATGAATTCTACATCTACATTGTGTAAGTATTGCTTCTCTTGCTAATATGTGTGAAGTGATGAGGTATCCTCGTGCTCCTCTAGGTCCCCCTTAGAGGCACTCGGAACCCTAAGGATCAACCCTCAATAGGCAAGGGAACCTAGGTTTCATGCTACAAATTCAACTCATCATGCTTTATACCTTTGTTCCATGCACGAAGCAATCAATCAATGATTTTTTAAACTATTCTTAAACCCTAAACCTAAGCAAAGCATATCATGTTTCATGTTGGGTTCATGTCATGGTGAAGGAATCTATTTGGATCAAGCCAATGTTTCTATTGTGGTTATACACGACCATTTAGGGTGTTCGTGTTGTGCTTAAAGTGACAAGGGGTAGACTGACAAGAACCATTGAGTGGTTGATTACTTTCAAACACATACTACTTCCTATTTAAGCCAATCAAATCTTTGTCATAATGCAATGAATGTGACATACTAGCATAATGTGAAATGGATACATCAGTGGTTCTGTGTCTAGAAGCTAATACAATATATATGATCTAGATGAAATAATACATTCAAACTCATATATAACAAGTACTATGCCACAAATGCGATAAAAATCAAATCAAAAGACATAGCAATATGGCTCTTGAAGGATTCTCTTCATATCTATTGTTGATCTTCATAATCAAGTCAATAGAAGCAAAAATTCTTTCACCCATGCACTTATCTCGTTATTC
>CM035430.1:133456658-133459158 GCA_020310875.1 Ceratopteris richardii | reverse complement strand
ATCAAGCATCCAACAGCCTGCTGATAGAGAACAGCATCAAATGCATCTCCAGCATCATGAAGACTCAAGCGTAAACCTGTCTCCATAGGAGTGGCAATAGGCTTACAGTCTTCAAGGCCAAAATGCTGCAATAATGTGTTTATATATTTCGTTTGACACAAAGCCATTCCACCATCAACATGCATAAACTGAATGCCCAAATAGTGATGCAAATGCCCCAAATCAGACATCTCAAATGAGGCATGCAAATCAGCCTTAAAATCAGCAATATGTGTCTCAATAGGACCAGTGAGCAGCATGTCATCAACATAGACAACAATGATAAGAAGCACATCATTAGCACGCTTAACATATAAGGTGCTTTCAGTTGGACTATTCTCAAAACCATGTGCAATCAGATAGGCATGTATCTTCTCATACCAAGCACGTGGTGCTTGTTTTAAACCATATAATGCCTTCTTTAACCTGCAAACCTGGTTTTCATGCCCTTTCTGCACAAAGCCACGGGGCTGAAAAACATACACTTCTTCATGCAAGTCACCATTCAGAAATGCTGTTTTAATGTCCAACTGATGTACATTCCAACCATGATGGGCTGCAAGTGCACAAATGCTGCGAACAGTAGTCATACGGCATGTAGGTGCAAAGGTCTCATCAAAATCAATGCCTCTTTCCTGTGCATAACCCTTTGCAACAAGCCTAGCCTTATACCTGTCAACTGTACCATCAGGTTTACGCTTCAGCTTGTATACCCACTTAGTGCCAATGGCCTTCTTGCCAGGAGGCAAGTCACATAAAGACCATGTACCATTCTTCATTATAGCATCATATTCAGATTGCATAGCAGCCATCCAATTTTCTGAATTTTGTGCTTCATCAAAAGAAACAGGCTCATTCTCATCACAGAGACTAGATGCAGCCATAGCATAGCAATCTGATGCAAAGGAGGCACTATGAGAGCCTGAACGAGTACGATATGACAAAGGTGCATCTAATTTGCTGTCACGCAAAGTCTGCACCAGCCATTTTGGCATAGTATTTGCCTGCTCAATATCAGCTCTCTCATCAACAAGTGCATCATGTAAATCTGCATCAGAAATGGAATGATCTGCATCATCATATGAAACCTGCAAAGGTTGAGAAGTTGCCTCATTAGGACCAGCACTAGCCTGTCCACCTGTAAAAAGAGGCATCAAAGTATCATACATGTCTTTGGAGCTAACAGATGTCTCCTTAGTACATGAAAGCAATGGCTGAATAGCATCTTCCACAAAGACAACATCACGGCTAACCAGAATGCGTTTAGTCTGTGGATGATACAGACGATAGCCTTTACTTTCAGAGGTGTACCCAACAAAAATACATTTTACTGCCTTATCATCCAATTTTCTGGGATGTTGTTCAGGCACTAATGCATATGCCAAACAACCAAAAACACGCAGATGAGCAACAGATGGCTTGCGGTCATGCCAAGCCTCATATGGAGTGATAGACTGCAACGCTTTAGTGGGACACTTGTTCAGTACATATGCTGCACACATGACAGCCTCAAGCCAGAAACTATGTGGTAAAGCCTGACTTTTGACCATGCACCTCGCCATCTCCATGAGTGACCTGTTCTTTCGTTCAGCAACTCCATTCTGTTGAGGTGTATACGGCACTGTACACTGGTGTTTTATCCCACGTTCAGCCAGAAATGCATTAAAATCTGAAGACATATATTCCCCCCCTCGATCAGAACGGAGGGTGCCCATTTTACATGCTGACAGATTTTCAGCCAAAACCAAAAACTGTTTGAAGCACATGAACACTTCGGACTTAGCTTTGAGTGGATATACCCATGCATGCCTGGAAAAATCATCAATGAAAGTCACGAAGTAAAGGTAATTTCCAAAAGAGGGTGTCTGCATAGGACCACAGACATCACTATGTACAAGCTGCAATTTCTGCGTAGCCCGAACTGAACCATCTTTTGGAAAGGAAGAACGCTGCATTTTGCCCAAAATACAGCCTTCACAAACATGTTTTCCAGGTGCCTCAAGTTTGGGCAAAGAGGACACCATTTCAGATTTCTGCAGGCATAACAAACTAGCAAAATTCAGATGACCAAATCGTGCATGCCAAAGCTTTGCATCTGACATAGCCTGAGAATCATGAACTGCACATGCTGAATCATTCACAGATCTTTCATAGTCTATGAGCTTATACAGCCCACGACATAAAATGCCAGAAGCAATAATCACATCGCCACTTGAGAGATCATGGACTGTACACCTGTCATCAACGAATTTCACAACCAAGCCAATCTTGGCTAATGCAGAAACTGATAACAGGTTCTTTTTGATCCCTGGCACAAATAAAGCATCTGACAAAGTGAAAGAACTACCATCAGCAGTAGTCAGAATGATCTTACCAACTCCCATAACAGGATAAGAGGAGTTATTAGCGCATGTGACAGTATTCCCTGTAGGGGCAGGCTCGAGTGAAGAGAAGAAACTGC
>CM035430.1:133264158-133451658 GCA_020310875.1 Ceratopteris richardii | reverse complement strand
CAAGAATGCATCAAACTCATTTGAGAAGTACTCACCTCCTCCATCTGACCTTAATCTCTTTAGGTTTCTCCCTGTTTGGTTCTCAACAAGTGCAAGATACTTTTTAAAGCAATTGAATACTTCATCTTTGTGCTTCATAAAATATAAGACAGTTCATCAATGAAAGATACATAATACCTTGAACCAAAAATTGAACCTGTTCCCCATACATCTGTATGGACAAGCTCTAGGTAGTCCTCATGCATGTAGCCTTTCCTTGAGAAGGGTAACATGTGAGATTTTCCAAACTGACAAGCATCACATTTATAAATCATATGTTGCTTGGATACATTAGGTATCCCAAGCACACATTGGTCTCTACATATTTTTTTTCAAATTCTCTCACCAATATGCCCTAATCTCTTATGCGAAATTTCAAGATCTGATAGTGTTTGGTCTTTGTAGCTATAGAGTGCAATATTCCTTGTATCTTCAAGTCAAAGTGAATAATCTACTTGTCTTTTCTCCTTTGGCAATTCTTTTGAATCCATGTTGGGGATCCTCCACAAATGCTCCATATTGATTGAGCCTGACTTGCAAACCCTTTTCCACAATCTGTCCAACACTCATCAAATTCTTGGTAATTGTAGGCACATATAGAACCCTACTCAGCAGATTTCTATTTCCATCAGAGGTCTTAACATTTCCTACTTTAACCATTGAGTGCTTGGTGTCATAACCTGTTTGTACCTGATGTTTACCCTTTGGTTCCTCAAGGTCAGAGAGAAGAGCTACATTGCCTGCCACATGGTTTGAGCATCTTGAGTCAATGTAGAAGAGATGGTCATCATTTATACTTGGTTTTGAAGTCATACTCATAATCAGAAGAGAATTTTCTTGCTCCTCTGAATAGTTGTTGTAATCTTTCCTTGATTTGTAGCCTGCTTGGTAGTTGCTGTTGTAGTTGTTGTTGTAGTTGTTATTGTATCCTTGATGGTGATTGAATCTCCCTCTTGATTGTGTGTATCCACCTCTTTGAGAACCTCTACCTCTCTAATTCTTGAAGTTCCTGTAACACTCATCTGTAGTACGATTTGACAATCCACAAATATTACATGTTGAGGAGTTATAAGGTATCCCCCTACCTTGCTTACCTCCTCTGCCCCTTCCCCTTGAGGTTCTACCTCTCCTTGCATAGTTGGCTTGGGAGGTAGTTCCTTCATCTTCAACGTTCTTGTTCTTCGCTTTCTCTTTGGACTTACTTTTATCAGTGTATAGGGCAAAAGAGCTATTACCTCTTGATGAATCTCCATTATTTTTTAGCTTAGATTCATGGGTAAATAGTTGCCCCATGAGTGTGGTAAGGTCTGGAATATGCATGTCCATGTACACGTCCATGGCAGTTGTGAAGCTCTCCCATTTGTCATCAGCTTTAATACCATTGATTACTTGTCTTACAATATAATCCTCTTCAATTTCTTCTCCTATGCTTGCCAATTGATCAGCTATATCTTTAACTTTGGTAACATACTCTGAGATGCCTTGCTTGGGTTGCTTTCTTTGAGTGGTAAACTCAATCCACAATTGGTTCTTCCTAGCCCTTGTGTTGGAAGAGAAATATGAAGACAATGTTTCCCAAATCTCTTGGGATGTCTTACAGTTCCTAATATGTGGAAGAAGAAAATCAGAGATTGAGTTAAGTAAGTATGACCTTGCTAATGCATCTTTGGCACACCATGTGTTGAGTCTTTCATTCTCCTCTCTTGTAGGTTTTCCTTTGCTTTTGAGAAAATGGGCATCTCCTCATCTCCTGAGATGTATCCATAAAGGCTTCTTCCTTGCAAGTATGTATTCATCCTCAAGGACCATGCTTGACAGTTGTTCCTATCCAATTTATCAATGAAAGAAGGAAAACCATCTCCCATTTTACCTTAACTTTGCTCTGATACCACTGTTGGGAAAGATGGATGGACACTCCAAGAAATGAGTAGGTACTGTCAAATCGTGCTTTGTACCAGCCCCTTGTAGCTTCAGAGTTGCGTTGTGGGCCCTCTTAGCTTTCCAATGACACTATACAAGTGCCTATGTACTTTGGAAATGATGTGAGAAATGATTGAATCAAAGGATCAATGAAAAACTTCTATTGTTGTTCACACACCTTCCTAGCAATGATTTCCATGGAGCTTCAATTGTTCATGAACTTCTAACCAGCACATAAAATATGTCCTATGTTCAAGATGGATATAAAATTATTTCTAAATGGATACCTCGTGTGAAGAGGTGATGGTCTAAGTGTAGAGATGAGTTGGTGTTGCAACAAACCTGCTGTAAAATAGCCAATGTGACTCCAAGGATACTTAGTACACTTCCTTAGCTTCCCTAAAACGCATAAAGAACTATTAAATCCTTTGGAAAATCATTTCCAAATGTTTACATCATACCCATTAATTTCTACTTTATAAGGAGTGAGAGAACCTTCTATTTTTAGATGAGAAGGTCACATAAATATGCTTAGACCTCACAACCTAGTATGAATTGACTAGAGAGATTTTGGACACATATAATTGAAGTGTATAGATAATAAAGCACGTTATTGGATCAATTTAATTGTACCATATAGTGAGAAATGAATTTAACAAGTGTGGGGGCTCACCCCTGACTTTTTAGGAACAAGAAGATGTGCAAACACAACAAGCTTCAAAGCTTCATATCTCAAGATTTACTAAATCAATGATGATGAAACTTGATACATAGATACTCCACTTTAATCCAAGTAAAATTTTAGCACATGAATGCTTGCACATAGAGCAATCAACAAGAGAAGTTCTTTGTGTCCATGAATGTATTATAGCAGCATATAGAGAAGAATAGTAATGATCAAGAATGTGTATGATATTAAACATATGATACATGGTAAGTGTAGAGCACTAATTCCTCATGAAGTGAGCACAATGTATTCTCAATAATGTAGATCAATCTCTCAAGGAAAGGAAAAATATTATGCGACTAAGAACCAATGTATTTATACTTGAATTTCAAGTTTTAATGAGATAGATTCTTCACCGAAAAGTGATCCTACATATTTGGGATGGTATAATTTTGATTCCAACTATCAAAAGTCGTGAAATAGGCTCTTAATATTACAAGATTTCTCTTCTTCTTTTATCTTTTACAAACTACTAAGGTAAATTCAAGGTTTTACTCTAAGATGTTTTACAAGCATGTGTTCATGTGAACATATTGGACTAGGATGATTTATGAGAGTAGTCCTTGAATCTTAGAAAAGCTTTTAGGCTTGCTATTTGCACCAGTAGCTTGCCCTCAAACCTAAGAAGCTTGAGTCTTCAATCCTTTATGATCTCTTGCAATGCAATCATTGATTTGAATCTATTTAACCTATCATCTTTAGAACCTTCCCAATCTACATCACATAAGAGTTTGATATCTAAATCAGATGTATACGGATAATATAAAACTTCATTGATTGTACCCGTAAAGTATTTGAGGATTCTCTTGGCTACTTCCATGTGAGGTTTCCTTGGAGTATGCATGAACTAACTCAAGACACTTACTCCATAGCAAATGTCTAATCTAATTAGTGTGGCATAATTCAAACTTCCAACTTTACTCTGATATCTAGTTATATCTTCAATTTTATCATTGTTAACTATATTTAGTGATTGATCTTTTGCACTAACGCCTCTTCATGGTAGGGAGCAGATGTTTGAGCTACAGGTATTTTGAAGGGTAAGGATGTGTTTTGATAACAATAAGCCCCGAGCAAATGAGGTTGGCAACTAGATGACGGCATCATGGTCAGACCGGATTGAGAAATTGATACTTCTGTTAGCCATACACTAATAAATAGGATATGCACAACAAGTGCATGCACTAAACCATAGACATGGGTTAAAAAGTGCATGATGAAGTCACTAAACAAGGGGTTCTAGAAAAGAGATCCTATCATTGCTAGTGTGTTGGTTGACATGTATGCCAAGTGTGGCCAGATTCAAGAAGCAAGAACGAGGATATCTAGTCAAATTCATTTAGCAATAGAAGTGTCTTAAAGAACCTCTGCAAGGCTATGTGGTAGAGTCAAAGATGTGGTTCGTGGTTGGAAGCATGATCCATTTTTTCTTAAACAAACTTTTAACATATTATGGATCTGCTCAAAGGTCTTTACTACAACAATGGCCTAGATTTCTCTGAAAAAAAGAACGAGAATATCATTATCTTATTGGGCTCCTACCTCCTACAGTCCAAACTCAGAAAATGCAAGAGAACAGGATATTTCATAATCTTCAAACATATCAGAACCCTTTGGAAAAGTATATTGCTATGATGGATTTGCAGAAGTAGAATGAGAGGCTATTTTACAAAGCACTGATTGATAATGTGGAGGAGTTGCTGCCATTGTCCATACTCCAACTGTTGGCAAGGCTTGCCAAAACTATGGATCTATATTTAGATGTCTTCATGGTATCTACATCAGCCTTGATGAACGAGGAAAAATTTTGGAGGTAGTCAAGAATTGGCCAAAAAAGCTTGTCCAAGTCATATCATCTCTTATGTACCTCTCTATTGAAGCATCACAAGAGCATTTTGGGTGGTGGGCGATGGTCTACCCACCCCTGTCAGATAGTGGCAGAGGTGGTATAGGGAAGCTGAATGCCCCCTTGAATGCACATACAAGGGGGGTTGTCTTCTTCTGGGGCATGGAGATCAAGAGGTATCTGGGGGGGATACAGACAACAGCATTGAAGGGGGGGAATTATTTCTTGGCCATTGGGTTTCTTCCAAAGACATAGTGGGCTGAGAGGGTCTCTTCATTCTCTTTCTTCTTTCGTTGGACTTCTAAAGTGGGGGGGCTCTTCTTCTCGTGCATGTTTGGGGCAGATACAAAAAGAAAACGTGAGCTATTTAGGGAGTGGTCGTGCTTGCTTACAGTCGATGGTGATCTGGGCATCTGATAACAGGGAGGTACATTGCATCAACACACTTGTGCGGAGTCTTTTTGGGAAAACATTGTCGAGGGAGAGGTTTATATATAGCGAGGCATCATCTCTATGTGGGGGATATGTTGAGGGAAATCTAGTAGTGGAGATCAAGCACTCCGAAGGGGAACACGAGCTAGAAGCTTAGCATCGGTGGAGAGAGCTACCATGCCTGGAGTTGTGGGAAATCAAGTGTGAGGTCGCTTCTGTCGGGCTCATAGATTTGGCTTGGAAGTTTTCGCTGAAAAAGAGGGGCTAAAGAGCCATTCAGTCAAGAAGGGGCGAAGCTATTACCATGAACTAAAGGGCGAACGATGTTGGCCCGGAGCTTTGACCATGTTGGTCTTGCTACAGCTACACTATAGCATTCTAAAAAGAGTAGAGATAGTGAGGACCCCTTTTGTGGAGGTACAGAAAGAGGATTTGGAGGCAGCCCATATGGGTTCTCTGTTTGCACAAAGGAGAAGATAGAGAGCTGAATGAGTGCAATTGGACGGAAGATTTTGGGGTGATTTAATAGAGGCAAAAAAGGACTTGTGTGATAGAGGGTAGAAATTGAAAGAAGATTAAGGTGACAAGGAGAGCAGACATTGAAGGGGACTGAAACACTTCTTGAAGTTGTAGTTTAAGGCATCTCAAAGCTCTCTAGCCTGTCTCAATAACTATTGCTTTATCGATCACAAGATTCGAAACCTCTCAAGCCAATTGAGAGTGGTATATAAACTCAAAAGGGAACCGACAGTAGTCTATGTGGAAGATACAAGCTTATGAGGTAGCAAAAGCAAGCTTATTGGTTCCTTGTGTTCGTGAAAGGCAAAGGAGGGGAACTGAATGTGGCTATTGGCTTTTAGAAGGACCATCATAGTGAAAGTGTGAAGTCCAATCAATATGGAGTACAGCTAAAAGTGCAGACCTAGAAGGGTGAAACTATTGGAACATCAAGCTTACACTATGCTTGAGGTGGATTTGATCTACATCAAAGGCTATCGCATTGAAAGAATATCCGTTGGAGAGTTCTTTTTCTTATGCTCACTTATTGTTTTTTTTTTTTAGATTTTTCATGGATCTTTTACCATTGTAAAAGCCTTGAGCTTTACACATCTAAAAGTAGAAAAATAGAGCCCAAATCCCACGAATTTGTGGTGGTTGCGTTGCATTCAATCAAGCAATCAATCACCCAAAAGTAGATCAAACTAGATCTTCACTTTTCCTAGATTATAGGAAAGTGAATTGATTCCTTCCAACAACCATTCCCACCTTCATTTGAATTCAAAATCCACTTGTAGAAGTCGTGGAGCACTTCGAGAGTCTATATAAAGACTTGAAATCACTTGTACAATACATGGAAGCAATATACATACACTTGTGACCATCATTATCTTGCTCCTTCAATTCTCTGCATCATCTTCTTCGCCAATAGTAATCTTGTAGAGGCGGCTGCTCTCTCTTCAGAGCTCCAAATTGAGTGGGACATGGCTCCTTGGAAATTTATTAGTGTCTAGTTGATGCCTATAAATTTTCATAGCATTTGGTGTAGTAGAGTGGGAGAAATCACAATGTTTCTATCTCGGGGTCAATCTCTACGTATTCCTAAAAAATAGGAGGTACCACCGGTTAGTGTCTGATTCATTCCTATAGCATATTTTGCCTATTCCTTATAATTTTGTGCATTATATACACTCAATCCTATGTGTATCACTCCCATCAAAGGATTTTTTCCAATCATGCTGGTCGCCATGAGCATTTGAAGTTCATTATCTCTTCCATAGATAGTAAGTTTTTTGAGCTAATCGATGTGCGAACCTATCTATTTTGTATCGCCTCCTTCTCCTTGATGCTCTAAAGTACATAGTGCATTTCTTTGCACTTATCGCATGCCTATAAGGTCTATTTGAGTCTCCATAAGCTCAAGGGCTGGTCTTGTGCCGGTTGGCTAGACCAAACTTTGTCGCTTCAAAACGCACTTTTCTACCTCCTACAAGCTTCTCCAAGTTCTTTCAGTGGTATCAGAGCTAGATCAAGATGGGTGATGGCTTTCCCTCAATGATCAAAAAGCTTGATTGACACAACTACACGGGCTGGCAAATCAGAATGGAGACCTATTTGCAAGGTAGAAATCTTTATGGAATTATAGCACGTTGTCGGGAAGAAGGAGGTCGTGGCGGGAAGCCGGCGCCTGGGGTTGGATCAGGCCCTGACTTCCCGCCACGACCTCCTTCTTCCCGACACCTGAACCCGACGTGAAGCGACGCGGTTGCCCGGTGATCCTCATCGTGTCACCTACTCCTTGAGGAAAGAGACAAGAACCTCGGCATCGGACAGAGATTTCAGGTACTAGCATTTCAAGTTATTTGAAATTTTGCATTGCTTCACATACACTGCTGAAACAGAAAGATTGTCTTGCTGCTTGAGTTTGAGCATCCACACTTTGCATTAGTTTAGTCCATACGTGTGTGAATTTTTTTTCCCGCTTAGATTAGGAATTTGCTGATTTTCTAGCTTAGACAAAACGTTAGAAAACATTAGAAAATTCTCATTGAAAGAGGGGAAAATACATTGAAATCTTGGGAATCGAAGAGAGGACAGTTCGACTAGACTTTGGCCTAGGCAAATCAGAGAGCTTAGACTGACCTTTACCTCCTGGCTCGTGACTCATCAAGCTTCTTCTCTGATCTCTACTCAGAGCTTAGAGAAATAATTGAGCCACTTACGTTAGACCTTGTGCTACATTCTAGGACAGAGCAGAGAAGAGAGATGGAGGATATATTCAAGGAGTTGGTAATAGAGAAACAAGGGGCCCGCGTAGTCCAAGCGGTATTGAGAGAAAAAGGAAAGTTTACAGGCTTGAATGTAACCGAGTACCTAGATGTTTTTGAGGAACAGGCACGGATTTATGGTCCACCCGAGGATGTGTTTACACATTACTTGACACGGGTAGTATCAGGATCCATTTTAGCCCCTATTACAGCACATATAGCAAAGCCTTGGGCCGAATTCAGAAAAGAATTGCATAAGCTGTTTTATTTAGAAGACTTTTCCCAACACAGTAGAGAAGGGTTCTTGCGGTGGATAAGCTCTCCGAAGCCCACTGCATCCCTCACTCAACTTTTGAATGAGTTCTTGAGAAGATAAAAACGACTTCCACAGCCCGATTTACATGCCTTGAGACCTGATCTAGTTATATCTTTCCTTAGGATCTTAAGTCTGGAAGACATGACTGAGGTCGAAAGGAGGATTGAAGAGCCTGGGAAGAGATTTGGATTGACTGAAGATTGGGGTGTAGTGAGGAGAGAGGTAGAAGCAGTTGCCCAAATGAGGCAACGCCAGGCGGTGTTATACGATAGACCTGCAGTGGTAACACCACAACCGCCTAGGGAAGCTCCACTTCCGGCAATTCCGAATGTGCCTGCAACGTCAGCTTTTGCTAATGTTGCATCCACTTCGCGATCGCCAATGGAGCTACAGGTTGAGATTCTCAGTCCACAGATAGAGAATCTTATTACGATGCAAGCGTCTATGTCAAAAGAAATGGCGAGTATTCACAATAAAGTTAATTCTATGGGATATCAGGACCCCACTCCTCCTCAAGCGAGTACGAGTTATGTAGATACATTACAGAGAGGCAATATTCCCATTCCAAATATGCAAGGCTATGTGATGCCACAGCCTGCACCTCTAGTGCAACCTGTTGCCCAACAGATACCTACACCACCAGTGCAAACCACATTTCAAAGAAACACTGGACCTTTTGAGAGACGAGCGACTGGTGGGTTTGGAGGGGCTAAGAGATGCGTATGGTGTGATGCACAAGAGCATTTTTCATATGCCTGTGAAGAGCTTAAGCTAGCAAAAGAGCATCAACTGGTGATAGATATCGATAAGAAGTTATGTGACTTCAGGACCCGCCTTCCTCTACCTATGAATTGGGGAAAGGGGGGAATGAAGAAGTTTTATGAAGATTTATCTAGCAATAATGCAAGTACATCAGCTGCACGATTAGAACTTGTAGAGGAGGAACATGAAAAAGTGCCTAGACCTCGACCCCAAAGAAATTATTCCATTGAGGCTTTAGTGAGGGCTAGGGATGCGATCATGCAGAAGACTGCCTGGAAGTCTCCTGTTGATGAATCCTCGGTCTATTCGCACATAGCAAATGTGGAGGAAAAGAGGAAAAGGGATGAGAGTCAGGAAGAGACTGAGCCTAAAAGAAGAGTGACTAGAAAGCAAAGCCAAGAGGCCGAAGAAAAGGCTAAAGAGCCAGAAAGGAAAGTACAGTTCAAAGAGCCTGTAGCTACTCAGACAGAGGCAAAAAAGAAGGAGATAAGAGAGGGAAAGAGGCCGGCTGGGCCAACTAAGATTCAAGAACTGACTAAGGAGAAAGAGAAAGAACCTGAACCGGTTCAAAAGAAAGATGAAATTCAAGAAAGTATTCAAGAGGCTGACACAGAAAAGAAGAAGAAAAAGAAGAGAACTCCAAAGGCTGTATTAATTTCTGAGTTGGAAAGGAAAAATGATGCAAGAGAAATATTAAATGACATTTTACTGAAGAGCCAAGTGACCATGTCCTTGGAGCAGGTCTTCTCCATAGCGAAGCCTGAGTTCAAGGACAGCTTTATAAAGCTAGTCAAGAGAAAGAGGTTTCCACTACCTGAAGATGTAGAGATGGAAGAAGCACTTGAAGATATTCAAGTGACAAATGAAGCAGTTACATTGAGTGATACATCTGATGATGATGATGATGAGGTTGCCAGGTGTCATAAAAATTCTCTAGGTCCTACCATACCTGATGATGAAATGAGGAAGACAGAAAGTGAGTTTAGCAGGACCTTTTGGGCGAGAGGAACTCCAGAGATGAAGATAAAGTTAGGGAGCAACGAGGATTCATGTTTTGCTCTGGCCTTGATTGACTCAGGGTCAGAGATAAATGTGATTTCTAAGAAGCTCTATGATAAGTTTAGGTGGCCGATTGATAAAGATCATGGATGGAGGATGAGGACAGCGGATAATGGTTCAGGAGCACTGCTTGGGGCATGCGCCTTTGTGCCTGTGACCATAGGTGGGATTTCTGAGGAATTTCACTTCTTTGTCTAGGACCATTGTTCATATGAGGCTATCCTTGGGCAACCCTTTATAGCTGAGGTAAGAATGGAGACTAAGGCCATGGATGATGGATCTGCCTATGCACGAATCCGTTCTAGATCTGGCCTTCATTCTCTGCAAGTGATGATTGTGTGTCCAAATCACTCCAGGAATAGAAAGAATATAAGAAAGAAACCTATTAATTCACATGACCATGATGAGTGTATGCCTGTTGGAGAGTATGGAGCTTCTGCTGATCAAAATTTCTGTTAGGATCCACTGTTGAGCGAGACAACAGTGGGAGTTGGTTTGATGTCTCGCATGACTTTGTACATAATTTTGAAAGTTTTTCTATTTATTCATCTGCATTCAAGTTGCTATGTTTGCAAAAAGAAAATGTTTCAAATAAATTCAGAAAGGTTCATGAGAGATACTATAAGGATTTAGGAATGATGTTACCTAATGAGAAGATTGAAGATGTGATCCAATTGGAGAGAAGTTCGACTACTCTGGAAGAGCTTGAGCAAGCATTTGAGAGAAATCAAAAATCAGAAATCATTATGCTCAGCTCTATCCAAGAGTATGAGATGATTGAGGAGCATGAAGTAAGTGTAAATACGAAGTATAAGAGTGTGGATAAGAAAGTGAAGCCTATAGCTCAGCCATTGCCAGAAGATAGTCATGAAAAGTATCTACGAGTGTCAGATGACCCTATGCTGAGACGACGAGAGCTCATAGGGCACCATTTTACTGATGAGACTATTAAAGAGATCAAGTTTGGAGAGAAATTATTTCTGAAAGAAGAAGAGAAACAAAAATTTATTGAAGTCATCAAGAGACACGAAAAAGCGTTTGCACTTTTCCCACATGAGATAGGTTGTGTAGACCGGAAACAAGTACCTCCCATGATTATCTTTATAGTGCCACATATACCATGGAATATCTGGCCTATACCACTCCCAAAGGCTCACTTACCTAAGCTGATGAGGTTGCTAAAGGAAAAGATTTCCATGCGGATATTGGAACCCTCCTCAGCTCCATATTCGAATAGGTGGTTTACTGTGCCTAAGAAAAATGGGAAGCTTCGTTTCATTCAGGATCTGCAACCTGTGAATAAAGTCACAATTAGAAACGTAGGGACAGGACCCATAGTGGATGAGTTTGCTGAAGCGTTTGCTGGGCATTCCATCTACTCTATGGGTGATCTGTATTCAGGTTATGACCAGTTTCAGTTGGCTATGGAGAGTAGAGACATTACGACCATGAGGACTCCACTAGGCCTTGTACGCATGTGTACTTTGCCGCAGGGAGCGACGAATTCTGTGGCTCACATGATGAATGCCATGAATCTGGTTTTACGAGACTTTATACCATCTATGACTATGCCATTCATTGATGATGTTCCAATAAAGGGATGTGAGGAAAGAGTGAAAGATGTGAGTTTAGATGCTTTAGGATGTAGAAAGTTTGTGAGAGATCATATTGCTGATTGTGAGAAGATCTTTGAGAGGTTTGAAGATGTGGGGCTAACACTTTCTTTAGAGAAATCGGTTTTTGGCGTTGATGAGGTCCTCATTGTAGGACATCTGTGTGGACATTATGGCCGCAAGCCATACCCGCAGAAAGTTGAGGCCATTAGCAAGATCTCTGAAGTGTGTCCTAATGTCAGTGAGGTGAGAAGGTTTCTAGGAGCCTGTGTATTCTATGTGATATGGATTCCTCACTTTGCTCACGTTGCGAACCCCTTATATGATCTCCTGAGAAAGAGAAAGAAGTTTGTATGGACAGAGAAACAGTCGAGAGCTATGCGTAAACTGAAGCAGCTGCTAATTGAAGCTCCGATTCTGAAGCGTGTTGACTATTCAGGTCAGAGACCTATCATTTTGACCATTGATACCAGTCCTATTGGCATAGGTTGGGTCATAGGGCAAGATGATGATGAGGGGCAGAGATATGCAGTGCGCTTTGGTGCTAAGATCCTACATGATACCCAAAGAAAATATCCACAGATTAAGAGAGAGCTATGGGGATTAGTGACTGCTTTAAAGAGCGATAAAGAGTATTTCATTGGGGCGAATGTGATAGTTGAGACTGACTGTCTTCCACTGATTGGCATGATTGCAAATTGTTCATCTCCGGATATTGCTATGCTTAGATGGATCTCTTATATAAAGTTTATAAATCCTGCATTTGTACACATAGTTGGGAAGTCGAATACAGTGGCTGATATGCTTTTCAAGAGCGAAATTTGATGATGAGTCTGATGATGAGGATGAGGTAGAGAGAGATACACGTATGATGAGATATGATCCATTGGTGTATGTTTTTGAGCAGTTCCGTGAGAGTGAGTATGATGGTGAGTGGAGAGATATTGGAAGATATCTGAGTACTCTGAAACCTTCCCCCGGTTGGTCCACAAATAAGTATAGATCCATCAGGAAAAAGTCTTACAACTTTTTCTTGAAGGATGGGCTTATTTGGCGACACGCTAAAGGCAAGGTGAAGTGTCCACAGAGAGTATTGAGTTCGAGGAGTCTTCAGAGAAAAGTTATGAGAGAGATGCATGAGACCTTATGGGCAGGTCACAAAGGATTTTATGCTACATATGAGAAGATTAGGGAAGCCTACTGGTGGCCAGGGATTTATGTGAGTGTGAGAGATTTTGTAGAGACTTGTGCTACATGCCAGGTACATTCATCAGTTAGGCACAGAGACCCGTTACATCCGACTTACCCTCCTTGTATCCATTACAAGTGGGTAGTCGACCTTGTAACCATGCCCAAAGGGATAGATAAGATGAGATACATTGTACTTGCTAGAGAGGACTTGACCAACCATGTGGAAGGTCGAGCTCTTCGTACGAAGACTACTTATAATGTATGCAAATTCCTTTTAGAAGAAGTGATCTCGAGATTCGGATACGTTGAGAAAGTGGTTGCGGACAGGGGAGAGTTAGATGCGAGAGAGGCAAAAGAGTTCTTTGATCGTCATGGAATTCGATTGTCTCTCACCACTGCCTATAACCCAGAAGCAAATGGGAAAATCGAGAGAGGTCACCCTTCCATTGTGAAGGCGATCTCTAAGGCTTGCAGCGATGACATCAAACAGTGGCCTAGGTTTCTTCCATTCGTGTTATGGGCTGATAGGATGACTTACACTCGGTCCACAGGGTTCATGCCTGCTGAATTGATGTATTGTCAAAAGCCAATCTTCCCCATCCAGACTCAGATAGTGACATGGTTGACGCTCCCATGGAATGATGGTATGACGAGAGAAGAGTTATTATCATTGAGAATAAAGCAGTTATAACAAGGAAATGAAAAGTTGAAAGAAGCAGTCCAAAAGTTAAAGGAGTCAAGGCTAAAGAATAAGATCTATTTTGACAAAACCCATCGACTGAGACCACGTAGGATTGAGATAGATGATTGGGTATTGGTGTACGACAGTACATTTGATACTCAATATGATGCTAGGAAGAAATTGACCAAACGATGGTTTGGGCCGTATGTGGTTACGTCTGTGTTTGAAAATGGTACGTATGCACTTCGTGAGTTAGACAGTACTCCTTTGAGATCTTTGACTGCAAGAAAGAGGATAAAATTATTCAAGAAAAGAAATGAAGCGGATTATGAGATTGAGCAAGAACTTCTGGAGGATACTGATGACACTAGAGGGAACTGATGACACTGAGGCTGATGCTGATGAAGAATGATAGACCATGGAATTAAAGAGAAGCTGGATCAAAATGAGGAAAAATGACCAGGTGAAACGTTTCTGATTTGAGATGTGTTTTCTTTCTGTTAGAGCATATGCATTGCATTTGTGTGTATGATAAAGATATGTATGGATTTGTGAAAATCATGTAGAATGAAGATACCAAATATCTATTATGGGTTTGCACGAAGCATGAGCGACTAGGGATTAAATGAATGGAGTCAGTTAGTGGACTAGAGACTTTTGGGAGTGAAAGCTTGGGAATGTGATGGCATGCTTAGACCGAGTGCATGTATATGCTGATTGATTTGAACACTTAGTGAGTGAGAAACTTTGGATCCTAGTATTTGTTTCTTATGAGATCTTACCTCCATATGGATCATGATTTATAAAGAAACATTCATACTCATGCCAGCTTATATGTGCGTGTATGTTGTTGGTGCGCTACGATGGGCTAGTAGGCAGGTGGAACCACCTTGGTCGGGTGATCAAGGCCACGAGCCGTAGCTAGTTTCGTCGTAGGCCCGACCTATCTGTTGTCATGCACCTGTATGGGTCGATAGGCGGGTGGAGTCACTTTGGCCGGGTGGTCAGAGCCACGAGCTGACGTTGATTTCATGCAGGGCTGACGTTGTGTATATCGTGCACTATGTCGGGTTGGCAGACAGGTGGAATAAACTTGGCCGGGCGGACAAGTCCATGAGTCGCACCCGATTTCGACATAGGCCGATTTGTGAAAAATAAAAGATAAAAAGAAATGCTGAGCTGAGATGAAGAGGAAAAGAAAAAGAAAAAGAAAAATGAAAAAGAAAAAGAAAAAGAAAGAAAGATCTAATGGAGAGCTGGACAAGTAGGAGATAAATAGTAGGAATCGAGGTATATTCTATAAACTGAGTTAGTAAGAACATATGTATATGCTAGTGCTTAGAATGAGCAGTTTGATCTGAACCAGTTGAACGAACAAAAGATCTAGAAAGCCGAAGATTTATTCATGTGATTACTTATCAGATTGCAGACGCAGAAACATAATATGATGTTTGTGAAGCTTGAATCTACCTAATTTTCTAAAATTCGTACTAATCTTTATAAAAGATTGCATGACTGCATGAGATCATGATTTAAGAAAGGCATAAAAAGTGTAAAGAGATTTCAAAAAGAACCCTGATACTCTTCTGTTGGATCTTGCAGGTTGGCCCATCGGGACGATGTGCAGGTTTAGCGGGGGTGAATGTCGGGATGAAATTCCGCAAGGAGTGTGCATTGTTTTTTTTCAAAGTTCATAGATTTTATGAGATTTGTGTGATGTTTTGATTGAAGAGGGTACATTTCGTGCATGATTTGACTGATTTGATTGCCTGTGTGATAAGAAACCATGTTAGAGATGTGCGTTAGAACCGTGTCTGTAAATAACTGACATTAGACCCATGAAAACCTTAGGTTTGACCCTTGAAACTGACTGGAAACACGAGTTTACCCCATAAAAAAAATGAGCTTGAACCCTTGGAAACCCTTGGAGTTTAGGTCGGAATTGTAAATAAACCATTAAAATGACGAGCTTGAGTTAATTGTGATCAAACCCTAATTTTCCTGATAAAAAATCCTAGGTTGGACCCGTGGAATTGGCATTTAACCTAGGTGAAACCCTTGAAAATAATTAATTTTGTATATATAGTGTGAAATCAAAACTAAAAATTAAAAAAAAAAGATAAAAATCAAAAATAGAATCAAGAGATGGGATTTTCCAAGAATAGTAAGTGAACATGCATGATGGTCTAAAATTAGAAAGTTGGTTAAGGAGGTTGGAAGTTTCTAGAGGAAAGTCCAAGGGTGGGGAGGCCTATAAATAGGTGCCTAAACTCATTTGTTCCTCCCCATGGTCTTTCTTGTGGAACCTTCCTATAGGTATGCTCTTTGTCCTTATTTGTTCATTCATGTTTCTTTCATGTTCTTGCTTATGATCTCCATTACCATGCCATAAGAGAGAGGAATTTTGTTCATGATTGTTATGCTATGTTGAGAATTAACTTAGATAGGGTTCATTTTTCTAAGGATTGGCTATCGAAGAGCTAAAGCATGTGCAAGTCTTTTGTTAACACAGAAGATGTCCCGTTGTTTGACTGCATATTACACTGAATTCATTATGAGATAAGCGATGGGGATTCGGGAAAGGTGCTGCAGAGATAGCACTCAGTATTGCTGTAGAACATGATGCTCATGTTATTTCTGAGCTTACTCACGATTGGAGAGGGCATTTACCCACGGAGAGAGAGATGAAAGGGAAAAGGATTACAAGCTATAGAAGTCAAGAGGCAAAGCAAAGATGCAAGAGATTGGAGAATGCTCCAAACAAGCACCTATAAGATCAGCAAGAGAGAAGAAACAACCAAAAAGGTATGGATATGATTCCACATTTGTTACAAAGCATTCAATCTACTTGGCAAAAGACTCTATTTCAAAGGAACCCTCAACCTATGAAGAGGCAAAAGGAAACCCTAAGTGGGAAAAGGCCATGAAAGAAGAAATAGATGGATTGAAGGAGATGGACACTTGGGATTTGGTTCCAAGGTCATTGAATCAAAAGGTAATTGGTTGCAGATGGGTATACAAAGTTAAAAAAAAATTAGATGGATCAGTTTGTTGGTACAAAGGCAAGATTAGTTGCCAAAGGATGCTCACGAACTCATGGTATAGACTATGAGGAAACATTCTCACAAGTTGCAAAGATGAATTCAATAACCATTCCCACCTTCATTTGAATTCAAAATATACTTGTAGAAGTCGTGGAGCACTTCTAGAGTCTATATAAAGACTTGAAATCACTTGTACAATACATGGAATCAATATACATACACTTGTGACCATTGTTGATATATTTAGGTAGTGATGTGTGTGAACACACTAGGACCATCGGGGCACTTTTTTCCCTCTTTAGGAGGTTTTTTTCCCCCGGCTTGTATATACGCCTATTGCCCTAATGGGCTACTTATCTTTGTACATTCTCTAGTAATACATTCAGTATTGTGTGTTTGTGCTCCAAGCTTCTTCTTCTTCCTTGTGCTGTTCGCGTGCTTCCGCAGACGTCTAACTCCAACAATTGGTATCAGAGCAGGTCGTCGCTTCATCTAGGGTGCCGTCGACACTCCTCCGTTTGCAGTCTCTGAAGGGCTTTGATGTGCAGAACAAGAGGAGGAAGGAGGAGATGCAGGGAGAGAGAAGAGAGGAAAGACGCGCGGATATGCGTGGGAGCCTCGAAACCCACATAATGATCTCTCTTGAGGCAATGCTCTATATATGATGTATATATATGAATATGGGGGTAAGGTCACATGACCCTTACATCCCCAACAATCTCCCACTTAAGGGTCAATGTGACCATAAGCGGTAACATATACAAAGAATGATGTAGGACTATACAATAATGTACAGGAAGAGTCCCGATCTCAACCCATACCTGATCAGCCTACACCAACCGCCTCAAACAAGGTGTATCCATGCACCTCAAACTGCTCTAGACTCATATCGATAAGAGTCGAGCTCATATCTGACTGATGCAAGAACTGATGAAGTTCCTGCAAAGCTCCCACTCGCTCTATGCCTATGTCAATCATCGAACGATTGACAACTCTAAGTGCAAATGCTCCAATAGCAACTGCAATATCTGGTCTCGAGCATAACAACTCATACATCAGACTCTCGAATGCTGACGAAACATGTGCTATCCTGGCTAACCTAAGCATGTCAGCCATGCCTGTATCCAAGGCATCCAAAGCACCATCGTCAAAACCAATATGTCCTGACATATCTGTGTCAACATCTAGCATGAGCGAATCCAAGAATGACTGCATGATCGCTAACTCATCAACATCTAAATCAGCCATGCTCGCAACCAAGGATGTATCTAGTTGTGCATCCTGAGAGCTAGAATGCTCTGGCATACACTGTGTATCATAAGAGCTATCTTGCTCTACCACACCAAGTGTATCATCATGCTCCACATGAGCTAACTACACAACATCAACACCAAGGTCAAACTGATGATCACACTCTAACTGAGTATCATCATAATTCTCTACATGAGCATCAATATCATGCTCTAAAGCATCCAACTGATCATCCAAAGTGTGCTCTATGTGAGCATCCATATGATCAAGAAAATCATGCTCTATATAAGTATCATGAGCATCCGAAATATGCTCTACATGTGGATCCATCTGAGCATCTGAATCCTGCCATACATGTCCATCATGAATGTCAATATACCTATGTGTAGGTAGACAAAATGAGACATGACGAGTCTCACATCGCACATAAGGCTGAACTCCCACTGAGACGAGATTGTCTCTCACATGAAGTACCTGCAGTGGATACCTGTGCCCAACCCTAGCACCTCTGACAAGCATAAGCTGTCCCAACTGCAATTGAGATGATGCTCACCAAGGAATGCATAACATCTGCTCTCCTGTAACTGGCTAACTGAAATCAAGCTCATAGGGAATGAAGGCACATAGCGTACATGTCTGAGCATAAGTGATGCTCCACTAGGTAGCATAAGGCATATATCTCCTGCACCCTCAATGTCATATGTCGTACCATCAAGCAACTGCACACATCCACGACTCTCACTTGAGAATCGACCAAACCACTCACGATGTGGAGTAACATGAAAATTGGCTAATGCATCAAGCAACCAAGCCATATGTGTACCATCCAATGAATAAGAGGAATCCTGAGATGAACCATAGCAGAAAATGATATCACCATCATTGGCATAATCAACTGCCATAGACTCTCCTGAAGTCACTACCTTATCTACATCACATGCATGTCTCTGATGTCGTCGTCGCATCCGCCTGAAGCAACGTCGTCGAATATGGCCCTCACGACCACAATGCCAACATCGAAGTCGTCGATGTGATCTATGTCTCACATGAGTCAATGGACTCGCATACATATCATGTAGTCTCTACCATAATGCACTACTCGTCTCCTCATACATAACAGACTCATATATAGAATCCACAAGCTGTAATCGGATAGTGGAGCTCGCCAATGCATCCATATCCATCCATACATGGTCGGGCATGTCACAAGGCCTCTGTGCATCTCTATGCACATACATGTGTAACCCTGCACGAACCAATGTATGCCACATCTGAGCTTTCCATCTCGGAAAGTCAGTGCCATCAAATCGAGAAGACACCATGCTGGCAATCCAATAGACTAGCAATGTAACAAGAGACTAGAAACAATACTCTATCCTGAATAGGATCACACCTGCATATCCATATGCATAACTCACATCACATATATCTTCACTGGAGAAGAAAACCATGTGAACCACGTGTCACATAACTATGCATCTAGCATGCACATAAAAACACGAGCATAAGCCTGCTCACCAAGTCTCCAAAGTGATCAAGTAGATGTGAATGAATCCTAGGAAAATTTCGACAGAGTATCCCCTGTAAACTGAGCAATCAAACAAGATAACCAATAATGAAAGAACAATAAGTAATTTGTCACCACCTGTCACTGATCAAATCAAGAAGATAATGGCAACTACATGTGCCAAAAACTAATGGCAATACACGCTAATACAATGGTGATGGACCTCCCACTCAAGAATGAATCCTGCAAGATGGTCAAACCTATCACAAATAACCTGTGACCAAGTCCAAATGAATGGAGATAATCAATGATCCAAAGCTATCACACAAGCTTCAAGATCCACTAGAGCTCCTTTCTAGCATAAAAGCTGTCAAAATTTCGGTAGCATCTCCTCTATAAAATGGACTCTAGAACCAAAATAACAATGCGGGAATCACCATCCACATATGCCAATAATCACACTGGCAAATACATATCAATCAATGACCAAATGCTAATAACGGTGACAAACAAACGTGTAACTGAGGCTCCAATCTGGATCCTGTACCTGCAAAGAAAACAAAAGATACAAGTACCAATTAAGATCCAATGTCAACTCTCACAAAAGTATGTGCAACCGGAAAGTAAATCCGTAACCAAGTGGCATAATCAAGATATAGACCACAATGCCACTATACATCCATGATCAAACTCATGATGACATAAACCTCAAAAAGAGTATACCACAATGTCATCTTACATGCCAAACAAGTGACAAGATCATGCTCTACTCTCATATGGAGGAGCTAACACAATGATCATACATGTACAATGTCTTGAAGCTCTGAAAATAAGAGCTTGCACACCAAAAATTCTCTCTCGAAGAAGTTCCAAAGCAAATTCAACTTCCAAGAGTTGTTAGGGTTCTTATGGCAACAATCTACTGCTCTGTGTTTTGTTGTTTCAGGGGTGATAACCTCTGAATCTGAACTTTTGGCCTTCAGCAAACTTCAAGGTCTAACTCTTGGCTACGTAACGAGATAAAGAACACCTCAATCGGAGGTGCATAGCTCAAGATATGTTCAAAACAAGCACCTGCTGTCAATTTCACTTTCACCTGCAACAGTACTGCTCTGTATTCTATAATTTCGGCAACCTAAAACTCAGAATCTGAATCTGAGTTTTTCTACAAAGTTGTAGATATCTTTCCAAACTACGAGCAGCAAGTTGAATCATCGCATTCTGAGCTGTAGAATTCAAGTTATGACAAAAAAACCGACCTGCTGTCCTACTCAATGTAGATTCGCCTTCTACAATTCTCTGCGTTTTTCAAATTTTCGGCACTTCAGAAGTTCGAACCAGGTTCTGCGCCCTTCTGTGAAGTTGTAGCTCTCTGTGTTAGCTACGCACAGAACTTTAAAACACATCAATCCGAGCTTCGTAGCTCGAGTTATGACCGAAATACTGAACAGCTGTCAAGAGATGCCGACCTGCACTTCTACCTCTTCTCACCTAAGCTTCCATTGAAGCTTCTTGCACACCAGCCCTCAGCATGCTCTGATACCAATGAAGGGGTTTGGTGTGCAGAACAAGAGGAGGAAGGAGGAGATGCAAGGAGAGAGAAGAGAGGAAAGACGCGCGGATATGCGTGGGAGCCTCGAAACCCACATAATGATCTCTCTTGAGGCAATGCTCTATATATGATGTATATATATGAATATGGGGGTAAGGTCACATGACCCTTACATCCCCAACAGTCTCAGAATCGTACGAATTTTGGTGAGCATACACAGGGTGTTTCCGAGATAAAAATAGCTTCACTTCGTGGTGCCGAAATTGCGATCTGAGCTTGTTTCGGCCTCTGAACGCATTATCGCAATGCTTGTGCAGGCTATTTCGTCTTTTTGTGCCAAACATATATTCCTGTTTTTGTTCGCCAGTATAAGCGTCTCGAAGTTTGCTATAGGTTTAGCAGAACTCGTCTGGGTAGTTCCGTTCAACTTTTTGAGATACAGTCAATTTTCTACATCAAGGTATTTTAGTCACCGGCCATGGCTGAAAGCAGTGATGTATTCCGTATGTTGGCTGTTGAGGATAAGTTGGATGGTACCAACTACCCATTATGGGCTTATATGATGCGACATGTATTGGTTGCAAAAGGACTGTGGAACATTGTGCAGGGTGTTGAAAGACGTCCTGTTACACCTGCAACTACAGGTACTACAAATACAGGTGCTGGAGCTGATGAAGATGGTGTCGAAGATGATATTCCGCAGATTCCTGTTTGTGTTGTTGTTTCTATTGCACCTACTGCAGAGCACATTCCTTGGGATGGCAGAGATGCCCAGGCACATGCATTGATAGCTCTTTCTGTCAAACGTGCCATTATTCCTCATATTCGCTCTTGCAGAACAGCTAGGGATGCTTGGGATACACTTACCACATTGTACCAAGCTAGGAATGAGGCTCGTGTTGCTTACCTCCAAACACAGTTGGAGAGTGAGCACATGAATGAAGGTAATTCTATGGACAATTTCCTAATGAAGATCAAAGATTTGAAGCAACAGTTGATTTCTACTGATGAGGTTATACCAGATAGCTTACTTGTGCAGACTGTTCTAAATGGTCTTCCTGACTCATATCAGAGTTTTGCTTCTACTCTTCGGTTGATGATGAAAGGCAATCCGAATGCCTTATCATTTGAGGAGTTAGTCTTTGTTTTGTTGCAGGAAGATCAGTCCAAGCAGAACAGGTCCATTATGCAAGTTGCAGATCAAGCTTTCCTGGCTAGTCAGAAGGGCAAAGGAAAATTGAGCTCTTCAACTAGTAAACAGAAATCTGCTAATTTTGCATATTCGAAGAAGGAAGATAAAGATGAGAAGAAATCAGAAAAGCAGAAATTGTTTTGTAAGTACTGTAAAGGGAATGATCATATCATAAAGAACTGTCCAAAACTGGTTGCTAAAGAGGCAAAGAAGAAAGAGGCTGGAATGGTTGTTGCAGAGGCCTCTACACCAAAAACAGAGTCTGCAAATCTTGTACAAGAAGAAGAATGGGCATTTACTACTATCTGCAGTTTTGACCCATCTTCTCATGAGCAGTGCATGTCTGCAGTAGACTCAGATGTTTGGTATTTTGACAGTGGGGCGACAAAACATATTACCTCGCAGCGCAGTTTCTTCTCTTCACTTGAGCCTTCCCCTACAGGGAATACTGTTACATGCGCCAACAACTCCTCTTATCCTGTTATGGGAGTTGGTAAGATCATTTTGACTACTGCTGATGGTAGTTCTTTCACTTTGTCAGATGCTTTATTTGTGCCAGGGATCAAAAAGAACCTGTTATCAGTTTCTGCATTAGCCAAGATTGGCTTGGTTGTGAAATTTGTTGATGACAGGTGTACAGTTCATGATCTATCAAATGGCGATGTGATTATTGCTTCTGGCATTTTATATCATGGGCTGTATAAGCTCATAAACTATGAAAGATCTGTGAATGATTTGGCATGTGCAATTTGTAATAAAGTAAGTCTATGATCTGAGGATCTGATGGCTTTAGACAGATCTGAAATCAGATACTGTTTGGTCACTCGTCCGAAGGACCAAAGATCTCAAGAGTAGACTCAAACATAAGTCATGTGCTCTCATATTCAAGTAATCCACTTAGCCTAGTGGTTAAGTCTTATGGTTGTGAAGGAGGAGGTCTTGGGTTCAACTCCCATGGGGAGCATGGGGAGAGAGTTTTGCCCAAAGAGCTCTAGAGCCTTCTAACTCAAGTTAACGTGAGTTAACTTGAGTCCAGTGGACTTAACTCAAGAGGTGAGTACAACAACCACTAGTGGACTCTAGTGGAAGGTACTAAAGTAGTGGTGAAGATTACTCCAGACACTAATAGACTCTAGTGGTGGATATGAAAGGAGTGGAGGAGATTGCACATGCACTTGTGGACTCTAGTTACATTTGTGGTCCTCATTAGTTCAAGCAGCTATATATACAGGCATAAGGTTGGGAGGAGAGTCATTCATTCATGAGTATTTCCAATTGTTACGTTGTTGCATTGGTATCAGAGCACTCTCCATAGCTTCTTGCTAATCAATTTGCTTTCTCCATCTTGCGTTGTGGTCACGATTTGAAGCCATTGCTTTCGGCATAAGATGTTTTGAAGAGGTCACACATTCGAGCTGAAGTTCTAGAACTCCTTGCTTCTTACGATTTGGGAGGATACATTTGTGGCATCATACATATGTGTCCAGAACCTGAGACGGTTTGAGTAATTTAGAAGTCTAATCCATCCAGAAAATCATTGGCATTCTCACTGCTTAGACCATCTCAACAAGTGGATGCAGACTCGTATCAGTAGTCCGTGTTTTCAATTTGGTCTCACAAACACGCGGTCTTGCGTTTCAGAAGGAAGAAAACCTTTTTCGGTAACTGTACTCTGCCTCCCTATTACCATCAACTAACAGGTCCCTTGTGTGAAACACTAGCTCCACATGCCGGAGAAAAGTAGAAATTAGAACTATCTTTCCCTGTGATCTGCACCGATTTTCGAGGGTCGATGAATTGATATTCAGTGAGATTCGATAGAGTCATGTGAAGCGGCGCCGAGAATATAATCACCGTTTGGATGTTGAGGGGGGACATCTTGCCAAGGAGGACGCAAAAGGAAATGTGTGCATTTTTTTTCCCCTGTTTTCTTTCCTTTCGGCTGCGCAATTCCAGAAGGCAGGTGTCATCAGTCGAGTATTTGCAGAAGCTCAGGAACCCATTTGGTTGATGTTGGGGGGGCAGGCCAGGGGTACCTGGCTCAAGTGCTTGCTTTTGAGTATGGACTTCCGGTTGTTGCATTAGAGGCATCTTCTCATCATACTGATGTTACAAATAGATGGAGTGCGCGGATAGAGAAGCACTATGCAGCTTGTTCGAGGAAGGCCAATTCAAGCCTAAACACAAAAGATCATCTTACTCGCAAGGGACCACAGACTGCTACGTTCTGTGTCATGTCTGGCTGTAACGGAAAGGAGTTGCAGCATTTCTTGTCCACTTTGGCTACCATCCTAGTCATTGCGAACGAATTCTGATATCCATTGACGAAGAATTTCTGGTGAATGGAGATGTTGTTGATCAGAAGTTCGCCGACCCCTGTAATTTATGGATGGGGAAAATCAATTGGATGCAATCTCGATCATCCATGAATTCGAAGTTGACGCTGTGAGTTCTTTGATTATCTGATATATTTTGTTTAAACAATTTCATCTCTGATAGTATGATACTTGCTAGCGCTGCGATAACTGATGGGCAATCATCAAGTTTATTTATGTGTTCGACTCCTCATTATTATATGGTGGTATCAATCTTTATGCGTAAAGAATAAGTGCAGGAACAAGTTTTCTGAGTGTGTCACAATTTATGAATCATACAACATGGGAATTAGTTAGCAGATTGATTTAAGTAACTCTTGGCAAGTTTGGATTGAGTTTTGGCGATCTCATACCCTTCTCATTGGAAAATGAAGACTACTGAGTTACGCAGACAAAGTTTGATCTTCAATTCATGCACCTGATTATTTTAGTGTTATTTTCTCTGCATATACAACATGTTATTTGTCCGAGCTTTGATAAACCTGGATCATATTCTCTCTGTTGCTGAATTGATTTTTTTTTGCAGATTTCATCAAACAGAAGCAAGCTATCGACTTTTCTTTTTCACATAGAAATAAACTAGATATAAACTAGAGATCGTTTCTACTTTTACCTTTTATATAATCTAGTTGCGCGCTGTTCCTGCGAATCAAAAACATCTTCTTGTTAAAGGAAACTTTATGGTTGATATTACCACTGTACACATCTATATTCTTTAAAGCCTTTTCTAACATAGCACGATTAAACCTTTTCTAACATAGCATGATTAAGATGCACTCCATATATCGCAAATCTACGTACTACATGATTTTCATACTAATAAAAACGGTTTGTTCTTGTGAAAGATAAACTTTCTTAGCGCATATATTACTCTTTATATTGCTTTCATTGTATCGATTCGGTTGACTATACCATGATCGTGTTTGATGATCCTAAGTGCATAGGTTATATGAAAACTGCTTTGACCTTTGATTCCATTGATCTAAAGATTGCCTCCTACTCTCTTCGTTTCACAATTTTATACAATTCTGAAGTGAAATTTTATACATCTAATTCACTCAGTTGGAAGTGCATCTTCTTTCTCCCTTCTTTCTATGATCCCCGCGACATCCTGGTGAACCCGACGTGAAAGGAGGGGGTGAGTGAGTTATAGAGCCACAAAGATTAGCATAATCAAAATGGAAGAGATCCTAGCTCAATTCCTACGATTTCAAGAAGAGGATAGGCGTCAAAAAGCCATCCAATCACTTCATGAACGTCTAGTCAATCGGTGTGGCTTTTTCAATGGGAAGAATGTCTCAAAGTTCTGCAAAGAATATGAACTCGAGGCCAAATATCTAGGTGTCGGATTAAGTCCGATGACGGAAAAAGAACTATGCGAAAACTTTATCTATGTGTCGGGATACGACATGCGAGACCAAATAATGCGAATAAATCAAACGACATGGTCCCAATTCAAAGCGACACTCCTCAAGCAGTTTATGCTAGAGGATCTTGATAAAGTAACTCGTAGATCTTTCCTGAGGTGGGTTCATATGCCCAAAGACCAACCAATTATTGAGATCAAAGAAGAGTTTGAGCGACAATATGATGATCTTTCTGAGCACGATAAGAGGTGCATGAGTCATGAAAGAGTTTCGTTGTTTCTTCGAACAATCGATGTTAATGCCCGAGAGGAGTTAATTCCACTTCTACAAGATATAGACTCCAACTCAGGACTCACAGAGGATTGGATGCTCGTCCATGAAGCTGTGATGAAATACGTAAAGAAACAACAAACAATAGAGAAATTTTTAAATGATTGGAGAACAGATCTTCAAACAGATGAAAATTATAACCATGTTCCAAGCATTTTACCAATCGTGGATAATGTTCAAGTCCATGAGGTTGTAGAGACCCCATTTGGGCATGAAGTAGATATGCATGGACTTAATATCCATAGTGATGATGGGAAATATGAAGAAACTTCTAAAAGTGCGATTGATGTAACCTCAAAGGTTACAAGGTGCCAAGAGCCCCTAGACTTCTTTACAATGATTATATCTTTAGGTGCCATGAGTGGACAAAGCCCGAAGATGGGAGGATCAAAAGAGCAAGTAGAAGCTAATCAAAATCAAACCAAACTAAATCAAAATCAAACCAAACTAAACCAACATCAAACCAAACAAACAACAAACATAAAACAAAACAAAAACCAACAAAACCCAACAAGAAATCAAGATGAAGCTTCCTCTACTCCGATAAACTCCTCACATCGAATAAAAGATAATCAAACAAATCAAGAAACATATCAAGATGCAAACAAAGAGATAGAGATATCTAGAAGGCTCATAGGTGACCAAATAGAGATAAAAGATGAGATACAAATAGAGAACCTAATAAATATGTCTGAAGATCGAGCTCGAGATGCATCCTTACATGGTGACATCGGGCAAGATGTGGAGTATGATTGGATGTCACTTGATGGTGATGATCCTTTTCTAACACAAGATTCGGATAGAACTTCTGATCTAATGACTGAATTACATGAAGGAACTCCCATGGAACATGATGTTGAATCTAAGGACCTGTCAATAGAAGATCCGATGGGTAAGAAAATGGATATGCAGGAATCCGCATTATACATGCATACAGAGATGCAAGAAAACGAACTTACTTATATGAAGGAGGACATGCAAATAATGAGTCCTCCAGAGGTTGAAATGTGTGATGACGAAGATGAGTATGATGCTAATCTAGAAGATGTACAAATGATAAGTCCTCTAGATAGTGATGTGTATGGCGATGGTGATAAGCATGATCCTAATCCTACCGATAGTCTAGATCAAGATCAAGATACTGATATTCTTTTGAGTGATGTCACATTGGACAAAGATCCCACACATAAAAAAGAGGATAAGTTGGATGGAGTTCAAAATAATGATATGTATGTAAATGAAGCTACATTCTATGAAGAGAGAAATATGAATGAACATGAGGAGGATGGGAAAATACCATTGATCATTTCTCTAAATACTGATATGTATGTCAAAAATAATCATGTTGAGTTGAGTCCACACGTTGAAGAAATTGAGCATAAAGTGGCAGATGAAATGTTTATTGTGACATATGATAAATCAGATGCGTGTATAGCATTGAAGGATATCCAATGTAAAACTATTGAGTCAAACAATTGCAACGGTGAAGCTCAAGTTGATTTGGATGCGTATGTTGAGATTCTCATACATGATGAGATTCTTGAGCAAGAATCAGTGATTGAAGAATCAATGCTTGAAGAAGGTGGACTAAGTACATCCTCTGAAGAGAATGAGCAAGAAATGATTGAGAGATATGAAGAATTCTATGATGGGATCTTGAATAAAGAAGTTGAGTTCCCGTCAATCAACATATACTGTCCTATAAGGTGTAAAAATTATGATGAGTTTGATCTTGATAAGAAAGTCTCTAGTGATATTGAAGATGAAGACTTTCTTGGATTCAGTGATATTGAGTCTCTTCATGAAAATGGGCAAGTGAATCTGGAAAAAGACAATGATGAAGAGTTCCTGGAAAGATTGGAGAAAGAAGCAGACTTCATAATTTCCGAAACTCAGTCAGAAAGGAATGATTTTGCCATGGAGAATAAAGATGACTGTGTCTTGATGTCTGAGTATGATGAACACTTCCATTTGAAGTGGGATTCAAATGATTCTATTCAAAAACCTCATCTTAACGGTGATGGAGACATGATAGAAGATATTGAAAGGGATAAAACTCCTATAAATGATCTCAAGCATGAAATAAAAGAAAATACATGCTTACAAGAAAATTTCAATTATGAATCAAACATATGCAAATTTCAAACTTCATATACATGTATTCATGACTCTGCACATGATGAATTTGAAAGAATCATAAATAAAGATACTTATGCTCAGATAATTGAAATATGGACAACCAAATTCTCTGAGAGTTACAAAGACCAAACAAGCTGCCAAGAGGTAGACAAGCAAAAAAGGTGGCTTGTATACATATTTACTGTATTTATGAATGCAACATTGATTGGTGCAATTCAAAGATGGCTTGTTTTTAAACATACCTTCTTTGGAGAATTTATTTGTGAAAATGTATTGGAAAGGAATTTCTTGTATTCACAAGAAATTCAAAAGTGACTTTTGTAAATATAAGTATGTAAATACTTAATAATTATGTTTTGATTTTTTGAGATGGATAAAAGTAAATATAAAAATAAATAAATAAATAAATAAATAAATAAACAAATAATTGCATAAATAAATAGAACAAGAAAATGCATCTAGCTCTCAAGAAAATGAAAATTTTTCAAAATAAACTTTTTGAATATGATGCTACTAATGTGTTTTCTGAGTTTATAAGAACAGGTGTTGATATGGAGCTAATTGGAGATCTAGGAGTTTGATGGATTGTGCAGGAGGCAACCACTTTCAAATTACATCTTTATGGTTTATTGCAAATGGTTTTTGAAGTTCTTTCATGGATTGCATGTACATATTGTGTCATATGATTTGATGTTTCTCATGGTTTGTTTAGTTTCTATGAGTGCAGGAATGATCAAGCAAAGCCAACGGAGATGATGACTCAAGAACAAAGCCGTGAAAATCTTTTCCATTAGCTATCGTGCTTTAACCCTGATCTTTTCTTTGCACCATTTTTGAGATGCATTGCATACCAAATATGCATGTAAAAATATATAGGAAACACGTCTTTGAAATTCCGTAGAAGCACGTCCATCTGCACAATTAGATAGGTAAATATCATTGAAAAATAATAAAACAAGTTTTGAATGATAAGAGAGAATAGTTCTCAGTAAGGGAGAGTGATTGCATCTGTAAGAGAGTCGAGTTGTGAGTGATGTGAGCGTTGTTTAGATACCATAAAACCCTCGATTTTTCACACCATTTTGTTTCTCTTCATGCACCTAACACATGCATAAATGAAATGTAAAGAGCACGAGTGTTATTTTGGTTAAAACCCATAGTTGCACGAGTGATTGCACTTGTATTGAATTGTATATCCATGATGAAAATGTGAGTTCAATTTGAGTGTACATCCTCAACACCGAATTCCTAATACCTCCTTTATTTGCACCATGCTGTTTTTTTTTATGCACTTAGAGTATGCATATGTAGGGCTCATTACATGACCGTGCATAGGCACATTTGTTTTAACCCATGCACTTGATTTCACTCACATTTGGATTCTTGAAGACTTGCAGACAAGAGATCGATGCTGGTGCATCCGGAGGATGCACAGGTTCAGAGGGGGTGGATGTGGTCACGATTTGAAGCCATTGCTTTCGGCATAAGATGTTTTGAAGAGGTCACACATTCGGGCTGAAGTTCTAGAACTCCTTGCTTCTTACGATTTGGGAGGATACATTTGTGGCATCATACATATGTGTCCAGAACCTGAGACGGTTTGAGTAATTTAGAAGTCTAATCCATCCAGAAAATCATTGGCATTCTCACTGCTTAGACCATCTCAACAAGTGGATGCAGACTCGTATCAGTAGTCCGTGTTTTCAATTTGGTCTCACAAACACGCGGTCTTGCGTTTCAGAAGGAAGAAAACCTTTTTCGGTAACTGTACTCTGCCTCCCTATTACCATCAACTAACAGGTCCCTTGTGTGAAACACTAGCTCCACATGCCGGAGAAAAGTAGAAATTAGAACTATCTTTCCCTGTGATCTGCACCGATTTTCGAGGGTCGATGAATTGATATTCAGTGAGATTCGATAGAGTCATGTGAAGCGGCGCCGAGAATATAATCACCGTTTGGATGTTGAGGGGGGACATCTTGCCAAGGAGGACGCAAAAGGAAATGTGTGCATTTTTTTTCCCCTGTTTTCTTTCCTTTCGGCTGCGCAATTCCAGAAGGCAGGTGTCATCAGTCGAGTATTTGCAGAAGCTCAGGAACCCATTTGGTTGATGTTGGGGGGGCAGGCCAGGGGTACCTGGCTCAAGTGCTTGCTTTTGAGTATGGACTTCCGGTTGTTGCATTAGAGGCATCTTCTCATCATACTGATGTTACAAATAGATGGAGTGCGCGGATAGAGAAGCACTATGCAGCTTGTTCGAGGAAGGCCAATTCAAGCCTAAACACAAAAGATCATCTTACTCGCAAGGGACCACAGACTGCTACGTTCTGTGTCATGTCTGGCTGTAACGGAAAGGAGTTGCAGCATTTCTTGTCCACTTTGGCTACCATCCTAGTCATTGCGAACGAATTCTGATATCCATTGACGAAGAATTTCTGGTGAATGGAGATGTTGTTGATCAGAAGTTCGCCGACCCCTGTAATTTATGGATGGGGAAAATCAATTGGATGCAATCTCGATCATCCATGAATTCGAAGTTGACGCTGTGAGTTCTTTGATTATCTGATATATTTTGTTTAAACAATTTCATCTCTGATAGTATGATACTTGCTAGCGCTGCGATAACTGATGGGCAATCATCAAGTTTATTTATGTGTTCGACTCCTCATTATTATATGGTGGTATCAATCTTTATGCGTAAAGAATAAGTGCAGGAACAAGTTTTCTGAGTGTGTCACAATTTATGAATCATACAACATGGGAATTAGTTAGCAGATTGATTTAAGTAACTCTTGGCAAGTTTGGATTGAGTTTTGGCGATCTCATACCCTTCTCATTGGAAAATGAAGACTACTGAGTTACGCAGACAAAGTTTGATCTTCAATTCATGCACCTGATTATTTTAGTGTTATTTTCTCTGCATATACAACATGTTATTTGTCCGAGCTTTGATAAACCTGGATCATATTCTCTCTGTTGCTGAATTGATTTTTTTTTGCAGATTTCATCAAACAGAAGCAAGCTATCGACTTTTCTTTTTCACATAGAAATAAACTAGATATAAACTAGAGATCGTTTCTACTTTTACCTTTTATATAATCTAGTTGCGCGCTGTTCCTGCGAATCAAAAACATCTTCTTGTTAAAGGAAACTTTATGGTTGATATTACCACTGTACACATCTATATTCTTTAAAGCCTTTTCTAACATAGCACGATTAAACCTTTTCTAACATAGCATGATTAAGATGCACTCCATATATCGCAAATCTACGTACTACATGATTTTCATACTAATAAAAACGGTTTGTTCTTGTGAAAGATAGACTTTCTTAGCGCATATATTACTCTTTATATTGCTTTCATTGTATCGATTCGGTTGACTATACCATGATCGTGTTTGATGATCCTAAGTGCATAGGTTATATGAAAACTGCTTTGACCTTTGATTCCATTGATCTAAAGATTGCCTCCTACTCTCTTCGTTTCACAATTTTATACAATTCTGAAGTGAAATTTTATACATCTAATTCACTCAGTTGGAAGTGCATCTTCTTTCTCCCTTCTTTCTATGATCCCCGCGACATCCTGGTGAACCCGACGTGAAAGGAGGGGGTGAGTGAGTTATAGAGCCACAAAGATTAGCATAATCAAAATGGAAGAGATCCTAGCTCAATTCCTACGATTTCAAGAAGAGGATAGGCGTCAAAAAGCCATCCAATCACTTCATGAACGTCTAGTCAATCGGTGTGGCTTTTTCAATGGGAAGAATGTCTCAAAGTTCTGCAAAGAATATGAACTCGAGGCCAAATATCTAGGTGTCGGATTAAGTCCGATGACGGAAAAAGAACTATGCGAAAACTTTATCTATGTGTCGGGATACGACATGCGAGACCAAATAATGCGAATAAATCAAACGACATGGTCCCAATTCAAAGCGACACTCCTCAAGCAGTTTATGCTAGAGGATCTTGATAAAGTAACTCGTAGATCTTTCCTGAGGTGGGTTCATATGCCCAAAGACCAACCAATTCTTGAGATCAAAGAAGAGTTTGAGCGACAATATGATGATCTTTCTGAGCACGATAAGAGGTGCATGAGTCATGAAAGAGTTTCGTTGTTTCTTCGAACAATCGATGTTAATGCCCGAGAGGAGTTAATTCCACTTCTACAAGATATAGACTCCGACTCAGGACTCACAGAGGATTGGATGCTCGTCCATGAAGCTGTGATGAAATACGTAAAGAAACAACAAACAATAGAGAAATTTTTAAATGATTGGAGAACAGATCTTCAAACAGATGAAAATTATAACCATGTTCCAAGCATTTTACCAATCGTGGATAATGTTCAAGTCCATGAGGTTGTAGAGACCCCATTTGGGCATGAAGTAGATATGCATGGACTTAATATCCATAGTGATGATGGGAAATATGAAGAAACTTCTAAAAGTGCGATTGATGTAACCTCAAAGGTTACAAGGTGCCAAGAGCCCCTAGACTTCTTTACAATGATTATATCTTTAGGTGCCATGAGTGGACAAAGCCCGAAGATGGGAGGATCAAAAGAGCAAGTAGAAGCTAATCAAAATCAAACCAAACTAAATCAAAATCAAACCAAACTAAACCAACATCAAACCAAACAAACAACAAACATAAAACAAAACAAAAACCAACAAAACCCAACAAGAAATCAAGATGAAGCTTCCTCTACTCCGATAAACTCCTCACATCGAATAAAAGATAATCAAACAAATCAAGAAACATATCAAGATGCAAACAAAGAGATAGAGATATCTAGAAGGCTCATAGGTGACCAAATAGAGATAAAAGATGAGATACAAATAGAGAACCTAATAAATATGTCTGAAGATCGAGCTCGAGATGCATCCTTACATGGTGACATCGGGCAAGATGTGGAGTATGATTGGATGTCACTTGATGGTGATGATCCTTTTCTAACACAAGATTCGGATAGAACTTCTGATCTAATGACTGAATTACATGAAGGAACTCCCATGGAACATGATGTTGAATCTAAGGACCTGTCAATAGAAGATCCGATGGGTAAGAAAATGGATATGCAGGAATCCGCATTATACATGCATACAGAGATGCAAGAAAACGAACTTACTTATATGAAGGAGGACATGCAAATAATGAGTCCTCCAGAGGTTGAAATGTGTGATGACGAAGATGAGTATGATGCTAATCTAGAAGATGTACAAATGATAAGTCCTCTAGATAGTGATGTGTATGGCGATGGTGATAAGCATGATCCTAATCCTACCGATAGTCTAGATCAAGATCAAGATACTGATATTCTTTTGAGTGATGTCACATTGGACAAAGATCCCACACATAAAAAAGAGGATAAGTTGGATGGAGTTCAAAATAATGATATGTATGTAAATGAAGCTACATTCTATGAAGAGAGAAATATGAATGAACATGAGGAGGATGGGAAAATACCATTGATCATTTCTCTAAATACTGATATGTATGTCAAAAATAATCATGTTGAGTTGAGTCCACACGTTGAAGAAATTGAGCATAAAGTGGCAGATGAAATGTTTATTGTGACATATGATAAATCAGATGCGTGTATAGCATTGAAGGATATCCAATGTAAAACTATTGAGTCAAACAATTGCAACGGTGAAGCTCAAGTTGATTTGGATGCGTATGTTGAGATTCTCATACATGATGAGATTCTTGAGCAAGAATCAGTGATTGAAGAATCAATGCTTGAAGAAGGTGGACTAAGTACATCCTCTGAAGAGAATGAGCAAGAAATGATTGAGAGATATGAAGAATTCTATGATGGGATCTTGAATAAAGAAGTTGAGTTCCCGTCAATCAACATATACTGTCCTATAAGGTGTAAAAATTATGATGAGTTTGATCTTGATAAGAAAGTCTCTAGTGATATTGAAGATGAAGACTTTCTTGGATTCAGTGATATTGAGTCTCTTCATGAAAATGGGCAAGTGAATCTGGAAAAAGACAATGATGAAGAGTTCCTGGAAAGATTGGAGAAAGAAGCAGACTTCATAATTTCCGAAACTCAGTCAGAAAGGAATGATTTTGCCATGGAGAATAAAGATGACTGTGTCTTGATGTCTGAGTATGATGAACACTTCCATTTGAAGTGGGATTCAAATGATTCTATTCAAAAACCTCATCTTAACGGTGATGGAGACATGATAGAAGATATTGAAAGGGATAAAACTCCTATAAATGATCTCAAGCATGAAATAAAAGAAAATACATGCTTACAAGAAAATTTCAATTATGAATCAAACATATGCAAATTTCAAACTTCATATACATGTATTCATGACTCTGCACATGATGAATTTGAAAGAATCATAAATAAAGATACTTATGCTCAGATAATTGAAATATGGACAACCAAATTCTCTGAGAGTTACAAAGACCAAACAAGCTGCCAAGAGGTAGACAAGCAAAAAAGGTGGCTTGTATACATATTTACTGTATTTATGAATGCAACATTGATTGGTGCAATTCAAAGATGGCTTGTTTTTAAACATACCTTCTTTGGAGAATTTATTTGTGAAAATGTATTGGAAAGGAATTTCTTGTATTCACAAGAAATTCAAAAGTGACTTTTGTAAATATAAGTATGTAAATACTTAATAATTATGTTTTGATTTTTTGAGATGGATAAAAGTAAATATAAAAATAAATAAATAAATAAATAAATAAATAAACAAATAATTGCATAAATAAATAGAACAAGAAAATGCATCTAGCTCTCAAGAAAATGAAAATTTTTCAAAATAAACTTTTTGAATATGATGCTACTAATGTGTTTTCTGAGTTTATAAGAACAGGTGTTGATATGGAGCTAATTGGAGATCTAGGAGTTTGATGGATTGTGCAGGAGGCAACCACTTTCAAATTACATCTTTATGGTTTATTGCAAATGGTTTTTGAAGTTCTTTCATGGATTGCATGTACATATTGTGTCATATGATTTGATGTTTCTCATGGTTTGTTTAGTTTCTATGAGTGCAGGAATGATCAAGCAAAGCCAACGGAGATGATGACTCAAGAACAAAGCCGTGAAAATCTTTTCCATTAGCTATCGTGCTTTAACCCTGATCTTTTCTTTGCACCATTTTTGAGATGCATTGCATACCAAATATGCATGTAAAAATATATAGGAAACACGTCTTTGAAATTCCGTAGAAGCACGTCCATCTGCACAATTAGATAGGTAAATATCATTGAAAAATAATAAAACAAGTTTTGAATGATAAGAGAGAATAGTTCTCAGTAAGGGAGAGTGATTGCATCTGTAAGAGAGTCGAGTTGTGAGTGATGTGAGCGTTGTTTAGATACCATAAAACCCTCGATTTTTCACACCATTTTGTTTCTCTTCATGCACCTAACACATGCATAAATGAAATGTAAAGAGCACGAGTGTTATTTTGGTTAAAACCCATAGTTGCACGAGTGATTGCACTTGTATTGAATTGTATATCCATGATGAAAATGTGAGTTCAATTTGAGTGTACATCCTCAACACCGAATTCCTAATACCTCCTTTATTTGCACCATGCTGTTTTTTTTTATGCACTTAGAGTATGCATATGTAGGGCTCATTACATGACCGTGCATAGGCACATTTGTTTTAACCCATGCACTTGATTTCACTCACATTTGGATTCTTGAAGACTTGCAGACAAGAGATCGATGCTGGTGCATCCGGAGGATGCACAGGTTCAGAGGGGGTGGATGTGGTCACGATTTGAAGCCATTGCTTTCGGCATAAGATGTTTTGAAGAGGTCACACATTCGGGCTGAAGTTCTAGAACTCCTTGCTTCTTACGATTTGGGAGGATACATTTGTGGCATCATACATATGTGTCCAGAACCTGAGACGGTTTGAGTAATTTAGAAGTCTAATCCATCCAGAAAATCATTGGCATTCTCACTGCTTAGACCATCTCAACAAGTGGATGCAGACTCGTATCAGTAGTCCGTGTTTTCAATTTGGTCTCACAAACACGCGGTCTTGCGTTTCAGAAGGAAGAAAACCTTTTTCGGTAACTGTACTCTGCCTCCCTATTACCATCAACTAACAGGTCCCTTGTGTGAAACACTAGCTCCACATGCCGGAGAAAAGTAGAAATTAGAACTATCTTTCCCTGTGATCTGCACCGATTTTCGAGGGTCGATGAATTGATATTCAGTGAGATTCGATAGAGTCATGTGAAGCGGCGCCGAGAATATAATCACCGTTTGGATGTTGAGGGGGGACATCTTGCCAAGGAGGACGCAAAAGGAAATGTGTGCATTTTTTTTTCCCCTGTTTTCTTTCCTTTCGGCTGCGCAATTCCAGAAGGCAGGTGTCATCAGTCGAGTATTTGCAGAAGCTCAGGAACCCATTTGGTTGATGTTGGGGGGGCAGGCCAGGGGTACCTGGCTCAAGTGCTTGCTTTTGAGTATGGACTTCCGGTTGTTGCATTAGAGGCATCTTCTCATCATACTGATGTTACAAATAGATGGAGTGCGCGGATAGAGAAGCACTATGCAGCTTGTTCGAGGAAGGCCAATTCAAGCCTAAACACAAAAGATCATCTTACTCGCAAGGGACCACAGACTGCTACGTTCTGTGTCATGTCTGGCTGTAACGGAAAGGAGTTGCAGCATTTCTTGTCCACTTTGGCTACCATCCTAGTCATTGCGAACGAATTCTGATATCCATTGACGAAGAATTTCTGGTGAATGGAGATGTTGTTGATCAGAAGTTCGCCGACCCCTGTAATTTATGGATGGGGAAAATCAATTGGATGCAATCTCGATCATCCATGAATTCGAAGTTGACGCTGTGAGTTCTTTGATTATCTGATATATTTTGTTTAAACAATTTCATCTCTGATAGTATGATACTTGCTAGCGCTGCGATAACTGATGGGCAATCATCAAGTTTATTTATGTGTTCGACTCCTCATTATTATATGGTGGTATCAATCTTTATGCATAAAGAATAAGTGCAGGAACAAGTTTTCTGAGTGTGTCACAATTTATGAATCATACAACATGGGAATTAGTTAGCAGATTGATTTAAGTAACTCTTGGCAAGTTTGGATTGAGTTTTGGCGATCTCATACCCTTCTCATTGGAAAATGAAGACTACTGAGTTACGCAAACAAAGTTTGATCTTCAATTCATGCACCTGATTATTTTAGTGTTATTTTCTCTGCATATACAACATGTTATTTGTCCGAGCTTTGATAAACCTGGATCATATTCTCTCTGTTGCTGAATTGATTTTTTTTTGCAGATTTCATCAAACAGAAGCAAGCTATCGACTTTTCTTTTTCACATAGAAATAAACTAGATATAAACTAGAGATCGTTTCTACTTTTACCTTTTATATAATCTAGTTGCGCGCTGTTCCTGCGAATCAAAAACATCTTCTTGTTAAAGGAAACTTTATGGTTGATATTACCACTGTACACATCTATATTCTTTAAAGCCTTTTCTAACATAGCACGATTAAACCTTTTCTAACATAGCATGATTAAGATGCACTCCATATATCGCAAATCTACGTACTACATGATTTTCATACTAATAAAAACGGTTTGTTCTTGTGAAAGATAGACTTTCTTAGCGCATATATTACTCTTTATATTGCTTTCATTGTATCGATTCGGTTGACTATACCATGATCGTGTTTGATGATCCTAAGTGCATAGGTTATATGAAAACTGCTTTGACCTTTGATTCCATTGATCTAAAGATTGCCTCCTACTCTCTTCGTTTCACAATTTTATACAATTCTGAAGTGAAATTTTATACATCTAATTCACTCAGTTGGAAGTGCATCTTCTTTCTCCCTTCTTTCTATGATCCCCGCGACAGCGTGTGCATAAGCCCTTCTACAACATAGAAGACTGCTCGCGGCTGATCGGAGAAGCGTGCCGAGTTCCTCACGTTGGATTAAGCTTAGGAGAAGCATAGCAAAACAATAAGAACATCTCTGTTGTGAGCGGCAAAGGATTCGAACTCTGGTCCCTAATTTATGAGCGCACTGTTCTATCCACGCAACCTAACGGCTGTTCGTGACCGCAATCGCTGGAGTATTATCTATCGTAGGTGGTCGCTGAAGAAGACTTCAGAGAATCAAAAGCTAAGATCTTCGTAATGCGCCGTTCGAGATTCGAACCCTGATCCATCGTTCAGGAGAACATTCTTCCCCCCTTGGAAAAGGATCACCTTAAGGCCATTTTGAACTTACTTCAGACGCCTAGGGATATCAGTAAGACTATTTTAGGTAGTCACACAGATACGATTGCAACTTCATCAATGTCTGTTAGGATGGAAAAGGATAAGGGATTATCCTCTCCCCATACACACATGTTTCCTCTAGCGGGAAGTATGAGCCGTCTTAGTTTGGTATCTTCCAGTCCCTTGTGTGTTGCTTCGGTAGGGATGTTAGAAAGTCATAACCGCCCAGTGGATCTTTCCTTGGGAAAGGAGATCCGTCCTCCTTATTTCTCTAGAGAGGATAAGGATAGGAATAAGGATGCGGTTTTGACCTTCTTGGAGAAATGGAAAGATGTCCATGAACTCAAATATACCCCCGATCATGTGAGAGTAGTAGAAGCAAGTTTATCGCTAGGACCCAAAGCTTATACATGGTGGATGAGTCTCTCTGAGACTCACAAGAAACCTACTACTTGGGTTGAATTTTCCCACCTTTTCAAGAAAGAGTTTCTCCCCGAGAATGAGGAGGAACGAAATTGGGAAGCATGGGATAAAATTCAACAGAAAGGTAGACCGCTATTAGTGTATATTTCAGAATACAGAGATGTTATTCTGAAATTAAAGAATTTAGATGACTTTCATCGTCTTCGCGGTTTTGTCAGAGGACTTAACCAGCGAATTCGAAATGAAGTCAAAAGGCATGCACCTAAATCCCTAGAAGAGGCGATTAAGGTTGCCCAGATTTATGAGGATAACTCACGTCTGGATGTCCCGCAGGAAAGCAGTTATTCCCAGAAGAATAACTTTAAGCGTAAGGGCAAAGGGACTAGATCTAATGAAAGGGTGTCTAAAAAACCTCGTGTTTTTAGACACGTACTTTCTCCAGAAGATCATGATAAAGCGCAAAAGGAAAATTTGTGCTTTAAGTGTCTCAAGCCAGGACATCGTAGTCGTGCATGTCCATTCGGAAGAGAAAGTAAGGGAAAGGGTAAGCAGCAACAACAAATACATCTGATTCAAACTTTGGACTTGGATGCAAACTCAAGTGCAAAGAAGGTTCAGATTATGCACTGCAATAGTACCCATTCATGCCAGATCTCCAAAAACATGTGGCAACCTCAAGAGTTTGGTCCACATGATTTGGTCAAGCTGCATAGATTAGTAAAAGGGCACACCATCCGGATAATGGTGGATGACTCTGCTACGCATAATTTTATCAATTATGCATTAGTTAAAAAACTAGCTCTTCCTCAGAAATCATCTCCTCATAAATACATTGTTTCCATGATGCACGGTCAAGACACCCGTGTTTGGGACACAATGATATCTAATTTGGAACTAGAAATCCAAGGATTTAAAGACACTTTGGACTTCCAAATAATGAACATGGATCGGGTAGATCTGGTATTAGGGAGAGAGTGGCTATGGAGTCTAGGACCTTCATTGACCAGGTGTTATTTTACTAATACTTTGGAATTCCAGCGCGACGGTGTAGTGTATACAATCAAGGGTGAGCATGATGTTCCAAGTATCCCTTTGATTTCCTATACTGAACTTAAGAAACTTGTAAATACTGAAGCCAGGACTCAAGCTTTTCTTGTCCTTGGCACCAATGTAATCGATTCTGATAATATAAATCAAGTTTCTTATGTCTCGTCCTTTATCCTCGAGAAGTTCATGTTAAATTTAACAATTTAATGAAGGAATTTAAAGATGTGTTCCCTAAGGAACTCCCCCACGGCTTGCCACCCTCTCATGGAAACATTGATCACAGTATAGATCTGTTTCCGGGTACCAGGCCAAAATCTCAAAACCCATACCGCCTCCCCTATGTCCAACATCAGGAGGTGGAAAATCAAATTCAAGAGTATTTGGATAAAGGATTTATCCGCCCAAGCCAGTCTCCATGGGCAGCACCCATCCTTCTAGTAAAAAAGAAAGATGGAACTATGAGATTGTGCGTAGATTATAGGGCGTTAAACAATCTTACGATAAAGAACAACTATCCCATGCCACTAGTCGAACATCTTTTCGATAGTTTAAAAGGGGCTACAGTCTTTTCTAAGATTGATTTACGCCAAGGTTATCATCAGATCAAAATTAAACATGATGATATTCCTAAAACAACTTTTCGAACAAAGTTTGGTCACTATGAGTTTTTAGTGATGCCGTTCGGGTTGACAAATGCACCCGCAACATTTATGACTTTGATGAATCAAGTGCTAAAGCCGTATTTGGAAAACTTTATTGTAGATTTTCTCGATGATATTCTGATCTATAGTAAAGGTCATGAAAGTCATTTAGAGCACTTGAAAAAAGTTTTTCAACTTCTTCGCGATAATAAACTTTACGGTAAAGAGTCAAAATGTGAATTCTTTACCCCAGAAGTAAAGTATTTAGGTCATATTATTTCTGCGGAAGGAATCAAAGTTGACCTTGAAAAGGTCCAAGCGATTCTTGAATGGCCTGAGCCCAAGACGGTTCGAGAACTGCAAAGTTTTCTCGGATTGGCAGGATATTATCGGAAGTTTGTGGCTGGATATGCCAAGATTGCAGTACCTTTGACGGATCAACTCAAAGGGAAGCATCAAAAGTCAAATTGGAAAGAAGAGCAAGCTAATAGTTGTCAAGAACTTAAACTTGCTTTAGCTTCGGCCCCGGTTCTACAGATCGTAGATCCGAACAAGCCTTTCCAATTAGAAACAGATGCAAGTTCATCTGCAGTAGGAGCAGTACTAAGCCAAGATGGTCGACCAATAGCTTTCGAGAGTAGAAATCTAAGTCCTGCTCAGCAAAATTACTCTACCTATGAGCGAGAGATGTTCGCTATTATTAATGCTCTGAAGAAATGGCGCCATTATCTATAAGGATCAAAGTTGACCATAGTTTTTTATCAAGAGAGCATAAAGTGGTTTGCAAACCAACCTGATCTAAGAGGTAGAAAAGCAAGGTGGGCCGAACAGTTGCAAGAGTTTGATTATGAACTCAGGTATAGAAAAGGAAAGTTCAATGTAGTGGCAGACGCCTTAAGTCGAATGCCTATGTTGAACAACCTAAGTTTTGTGCAAATTCAAAGTGAATTTATTTCAACTTTGAAAGGAAGCTGCAAAGAAGATCCAAGCTACAGTAAAGCTTGGAAAACAGCTGAGCAAGCTGAACAAAATGAAGCAAGTACTTCTGAGAGAAAGTTTAAACACTATTCTCTCCACGATGAATATTTGCTTTATAAAGGTAAGGTTTGTGTCCCAAGTACCTCAGACATACGAAAACAAGTACTTTTCGAATGCCACGATGCTCCAAGTGCAGGACATCCTGGTATTAACCAAACCTATGAGTTAGTAAAAAGACATTTTTATTGGCCTAGTTTGCATCGAGATGTGCAAAACTATGTGTCCAAGTGCCATAAATGTCAAGTAAATAAGTTTGAACGACTTAAAGTTGGAGGATTGCTGCATCCTTTGGAAATTCCCAAAGGAAAGTGGGAAAGTATTTCCATGGATTTCATTTCTGGATTACCTCGCACTCAGAAAGGCTTTGATTTAGTCTGGGTTGTCGTTGATCGATTGACTAAACTTGCTCAGTTTATTCCAGTCAAGACTACTTATAAGACTCCAGAACTTGCAAAAATATTTGTAAATCGGCTTTATAGACTCTATGGTCTTCCAGTGGACATAGTTTCTGATAGAGATGCTCGATTTACAAGTCATTTTTGGCGAGCAGTCTTTAGTAGACTTGAAACTAAACTAAGTTTAAGTACAACTGAACATACCCAGACGGATGGACAGACAGAGAAAGTCAATCAGATATTGGAAGACATACTTAGAGCTTATGTTACTTCCAAACAGATTGATTGGGAAGATTATCTTCCATCAGCTGAATTTGCCTATAATAGTGCCAAGAATTCATCAACTGAATTTAGCCCATTCATATTGATGTATGGTTTCCAGCCTAGGTCTCCTTATGCAGTAGGACTTCAAAATGAACGAGTTCAAGCAGCTCAAGAGTTCCTTCAAGACATGAACTTTAAGCTTAAGTTAGCTAAAGAAAACCTAAAGAAAGCTCAAGATCGTGCAAAGGCTTATGCCGATCCGAAGCGAAGAGATGTTACTTTTCAGGTTGACGATCAAGTTTATCTTCGTATTCCTGAAAGATCGAAAATGTTTAAGACTGGTCAATGTGCCAAGTTGTCGCCTAGATATTGCGGCCCTTTTCCAATCACCAAGAAAGTTGGTTTGTGGGCTTATGAACTATAACTTCCAGATGATAGTTGGATTCATCTAGTGTTCCATGTTAGTCGACTTAGGAAGAGTCTAAAAGATTCAGATAATCTAGTTTAACAACAGGTTATACTTCCTATTCCAGTAAATGAAACAGTTCCTCATGAACCTGAAAGGATACTTCGCACCCTAGATAAACGTACAAGAAGTCACTTGTATGAAGAGTGCTTAATAAAATGGAAGGATTGAACTGAAGAAAATTCAACATGGGAAAAAGTTTCCACAATCCAACGACGTTTTCCAACTTTCAAGTTTTAAGTTGATCCCAAATAAAGAAAGTTTTTAAGTAAATAACCTGATTGAATGAATGCATGTTCTTCAAGTTTTAGAACATGAGGCTCGGGGGCTGCCTACACTTATATATATAGCTTTATTTTCGAGGAAGAAAATATTCTCCAAGGGGGGAAGAATGTAATGAAGTAAGTCTATGATCTGAGGATCTGATGGCTTCAGACAGATCTGAAATCAGATACCGTTTGGTCACTCGTCCGAAGGACCAAAGATCTCAAGAGTAGACTCAAGCATAAGTCATGTGCTCTCATATTCAAGTAATCCACTTAGCCTAGTGGTTGAGTCTTATGGTTGTGAAGGAGGAGGTCTTGGGTTCAACTCCCATGGGGAGCATGGGGAGAGAGTTTTGCCCAAAGAGCTCTAGAGCCTTCTAACTCAAGTTAACGTGATTTAACTTGAGTCCAGTGGACTTAACTAAAGAGGTGAGTACAACAACCACTAGTGGACTCTAGTGGAAGGTACTAAAGTAGTGGTCAAGATCACTCAAGCCACTAATAGACTCTAATGGTGGATATGAAAGGAGTGGAGGAGATTGCACATGCACTTGTGGACTCTAGTTACATTTGTGTTCAAGCAGCTATATATACAGGCATAAGGTTGGGACGAGAGTCATTCATTCATGAGTATTTCTAGTTGTTACGTTGTTGCACAGTTCATGATTCTCAGGCTATGTCAGATGCAAAGCTTTGGCATGCACGCTTTGGTCATCTGAATTTTGCTAGTTTGCTACGCCTGCAAAAATCTGATATGGTGTCTTCTTTGCCCAAGCTTGAGGCACCTGGAAAACATGTATGTGAAGTTTGTATTTTGGGCAAAATGTAGCATTCTTCCTTTCCAAAAGATGGTTCAGTTCGAGCTACGCAGAAATTGCAGCTTGTACATAGTGATGTCTGTGGTCCTATGCAGACACCCTCTTTTGGGAATTACCTTTACTTCGTGACTTTCATCGATGATTTTTCAAGGCATGCATGGGTATATCCATTGAAGGCAAAGTCCGAAGTGTTCATGTGCTTCAAACAGTTTTTGCTTTTGGCTGAAAATCTGTCAGCATGTAAAATGGGCACCCTCCGTTCTGATCGAGGGGGGTATATATGTCTTCTGATTTTAATGCATTTCTAGCTGAACGTGGGATAAAACACCAGTGTACAATGCCGTATACACCTCAACAGAATGGAGTTGCTGAACGAAAGAATAGGTCACTCATGGAGATGGCGAGGTGCATGGTCAAGAGTCAGGCTTTACCACATAGTTTCTGGCTTGAGGCTGTCATGTGTGCAACATATGTACTGAACAGGTGTCCCACTAAAGCACTGCAGTCTATCACTCCATATGAGGCTTGGCATGACCGCAAGCCATCTGTTGCTCATCTGCATGTTTTTGGTTGTTTGGCATATGCACTAGTGCCTGAACAACATCGCAGAAAATTGGATGATAAGGCGGTAAAATGTATTTTTGTTGGGTACAGTTCTGAATGTAAAGGCTATCGTCTGTATCATCCATAGACTAAACACATTCTGGTTATCCGTGATGTTGTCTTTGTGGAAGATGCTATTCAGCCATTGCTTTCATGTACTAAGGAGGCATCTGTTAGCTCCAAAAGGAGGCATTTGTTAGCTCCAAAGACATGTATGATACTTTGATGCCTCTTTTTACAGGTGGACAATCTAGTGCTGGTCCTAATGAGGCAACTTCTCAGCCTTTGCAGGTTTCATATGATGATGCAGATCATTCTATTTCTGATGCAGATTTACATGATGCACTTGTTGATGAGAGAGCTGATATTGAGCAGGCAAAATCTATGCCAAAATGGCTGATGCAGACTTTGCGTGACAGCAAATTAGATGCACCTTTGTCATATCGTACTCGTTCAGGCTCTCATAGTGCCTCCTTTGCATTAGATTGCTATGCTATGCCTGTGTCTAGTCTCTGTGATGAGAATGAACCTATTTCTTTTGATGAAGCACAGAATTCAGAAAATTGGATGGCTGGTATGCAATCTGAATATGATGCTATAATGAAGAATGGTACATGGTCTTTATGTGATTTGCCTCCTGGCAAGAAGGAAATTGGCACTAAGTGGGTATACAAGTTGAAGTGTAAACCTGATGGTACAGTTGATAGGTATAAGGTAGGCTTGTTGCAAAGGATTATGCACAGGAAAGAGGCATTGATTTTGATGAGACCTTTGCACCTACATGCCGTATGACTACTGTTCGGAGCATTTGTGCACTTGCAGCCCATCATGGTTGGAATGTACATGAGTTGGACATTAAAACAGCATTTCTGAATGGTGACTTGCATGAAGAAGTGTATGTTTTTCAGCCCCGTGGCTTTGTGCAGAAAGGGTAGAAAACCAGGTGTGCAGGTTAAAGAAGGCATTATATGGTTTAAAGCAAGCACCACGTGCTTGGTATGAGAAAATACATGCCTATCTGGTTGCACACGGTTCTGAGAACAGTCCAACTGAAAGCACCTTATATGTTAAGCATGCTAATGATGTGCTTCTAATCATTGTTGTCTATGTTGACGACATGCTGCTCACTGGTCCTATTGAGAAGCATATTGCTGATTTCAAGGCTGATTTGCATGCCTCATTTGAGATGTCTGATTTGGCGCATTTGCATCATTATTTGGACATTCAGTTTATGCAAGTTGATGGTGGAATGGGTTTGTGTCAAATGAAATATATTGACACATTATTGCAGTGTTTTGGCCTTGAGGACTGTAAGCCTATTGCCACTCCTATGGAGACAGGTTTACGATTGAGTCTTCATGATGCTGGAGATGCATTTGATGTTGTTCTCTATCAGCACGTTGTTGGATGCTTGATTTACTTATGCATTACTCGGCCAAATATTCAGTTTGTTGTCTCACAAATGAGCAGGTTTATGCATTGCCTAGGAGTCACGCATTGGAAGGCGGTTAAGCGCATCTTTCGCTACTTGAGTGCTACTCGGCTACTTGGGTTTTTTTATCCCAAGGGGGGATCACTACCGCCAGATTTGCATGCTTTTTCTAACTCAGATTGGGTTGGTTGCTATGACACTCATGTGTCCACCAGTGGTTTTTGCTTCATGCTTGGTAGCTCATGTATGTCTTGGTTGAGCAACAAGCAGCCTACTGTGGCCACTTCCAGTTGTGAGGCTGAGTATAGGGAAGCTTTCACAGCGACTGTTGAGTGTGTGTGGCTCAGACGCCTTATGGATGATTTGGGTGTTGGCTAGTCTTCTGCCACCACCATCTTCACTGACAGTCAGAGCACATTGGCAGTTGCGAGGAACCCTGTGTTCCATGCTCGCACTAAGCACATTGAGGTGCATTATCACTATGTCAGGGAGAGGTTCTCTGCTGGGGAGATCAGCTTGGCATATGTGCCCACGCAAGAGAACATAGCAGACCTTTTCACGAAAGCTCTGCCTAGGGAGAAGTTTGAAGCTTTCCGCAAAGCTTTGGGCTTACTTCCTTTTGTGGAGTGATTTCCACATAGCTTGGCACTTCCTTATACATGAGTGCCCGCTCCTTGTTCACCACATTACTCCCAGGGGGGATTTGTTGAGATATTTAGGTAGTGATGTGTGTGAACACACTAGGACCGCCGGGGCACTTTTTTCCCTCTTTAGGAGGTTCTTTTCCCCCGGCTTGTATATACGCCTATTGCCCTAATGGGCTACTTATCTTTGTACATTCTCTAGTACTACATTCAGTATTGTGTGTTTCTGCTCCAAGCTTCTTCTTCTTCCTTGTGCTATTCGCGTGCTTCCGCAGACGTCTAACTCCAACAACCATCATTGTCTTGCTCCTTTAATTCTTTGCATCATCTTCTTTGCCAACAGTAATCTTGTAGAGGCTATTGCTCTCTCTACATTATATACATGCAACCGTATGTGTATCACTCCCATGAAATTATTTTTTCTAATTTTAATCATGTTGGTCGCTGTGAGCATTTGAAGTTCATTGTCTCTTCCATAGATAGTAAGTTTTTTTAGCTAGTCGACATCCGGACCTATTTGTCTTGTATCGACTCCCTCTCCTTGATGTCCAAAGTACATAGTGCACTTCCTTGCACTTATCACATGCCTATAAGGTCTATTTGAGTCTTCATAAGCTCATGGGCTGGTCTTGTGTTGGTTGGCTGGACCAAACTTCGTCACTTCAAAACGTACTTTTCTACCTCCTACAAGCTCCTCCAAGTTCTTTTAGTGGTATCAGAGCTAGATCAAGATGGGTGAAGGCTTTCCCTCAATGATCAAGAAGCTTGATTGACACAACTACGCAGCTTGGAAAATTAGAATGGAGGCATATTTGCAAGGTAGAAATCTTTATGGAATTATAGCAAGTGATGAAGTTATGTCTATTCCAAGATTCAAAGGAGGGCCTACACAAGAGGAGACAAATAAGCTCACACTTTGGTGTGCAAGGGATGCTCAAGCAAGGTCGTACATACTAAACTCTATCTCTAAATGTCAATTACCACATATTAGAGGATGCAAGACATCACAAGAGACTTGGGATGCCCTCGAGACTTTCTTTTCTGCTAGTACCAAATCAAGAAAGAATCATCTTTGGAATGAGTTCAACAAAATGAAGAAGACACCTAAACAAAACATCACAGAGTTTGTTACCAAGGTCAAGGAGGTTGCAAATCAGTTAGCATCCATTGGAGAGATGATTGAAGAAGAGGCTATCATGAGGCAAATTCTCAATGGGATTCAAAGTGATAAGCAATGGAAATCCTTCACGATGGGTTACGATCTCATCATGGATGTGCAAACTCAAGACTTCAACATCTTTCTTGGACAACTCTTTAATCAAGAGGCCAACAATAGCATAAAGGAAGGTAACTCTTATGATGGTAATTCAACTAGTTCTCTATATGCAGATAAGAAGGATAAGGAGCACAAAGGCAAGAAGAAAAGAAGAAGATAAAGAGGAGACTTCCCAAGCCAACTTCACAAGCAAAAGCAAGTGGACAAGGAAGATGAAAGGACCAAAGCAAGACAAAGCCAAAGGTCAGAATGTTCAACCTTGTGCCATTTGCAATAAAACCAACCACACCACTCAGAATTATTGGTTCAATGGGAAGATTTAGAAAGGAAGTGGAAGAGGTGGATATAGTAGCAATAGAGGCAGAGGTGGACACAACTTCAACAATAGCAATAGAGACTATAATAAAAGGGAATTCAACATTTATTCACAAGATCAACCACATGAAGACGCATTGCTTCTCATGAATCTAAGCCACAAAGAAGGTAAAGAAGATGATCATTTGTTCTACATAGATTCAGGATATTCGGATCATATTGCAGGCAACATTGCTCTTCTATCTGATTTGGAAAGTCGAAAGCATAGACATGAAGTGCAAACAGGGGATGACACAAATCACAATGTGGAGAAGATTGGTAATGTCAAAGCTTCCAATGGCAGGACAAATGTTCTGACTAAGGTTCTCTATGTACCCACTATCACTAAAAACCTAATAAGTATAGGCCAAATAGTTGAAAAAGGCTTGCAAGTTAGGTTCAACCAGCATGGAGCTTTTGTGGAAGATCCATGTCAAGGCTTCAAGAAGATAGCAAGAGGTGAGAAGCATGGCAGGCTCTTTACTTTTGAAGTACGAGAAACCAGGAACATAGCTCTATTCAATTTTGGGTTTCAAACCCTAAGTGAGCTTGAAGTGTGGCATAAGAGACTTGCTCATGTGAATGAAAGAACCTCGAAGGATATACGCAGGGATCAAAGTGTTTTAGGACTATCGAACATATCAAAGCAACACATGATCAATACGTGTGATGCATGTCAGATTGGGAAGGCACAAAGACAACCATTCAACCACAAAGGCTACATCCACAATAACTTATTGGACTTAGTACATACATATGTATGGGGACCAAGTGAAGAACCTTCATTGGCAAGATCAAGGTGTTATGTCTCATTTATTGATGACCATAGTAGATGGACTATTATACTTTATTAAGAGTAAGAATGAAGTGTTTGATTGCTTCAAAAAGTATCTAGCACATGTGGAGAATCATACAAGTAGATCACTCAAGAAGCACAGATCTGATGGAGGGGGAGAATACTTCTCCAAAGATGTTGATGAGTTCTTGCAAGACAAAGTATCAAAAGGGAAGTGACTACTAGGTACTCTCCTCAACTAATTGGAATTGCAGAGAGGAGAAACAAGACACTGGTTGGATCAGCCCGAACAATGCTTGAAGAGAAGAAGTTGCCACATTATCTATGGGTAGAAGCTATTTCAACTGCTATGTACCTTGTCAATAGACTTTCTTCCAAATCACTTCAAGGTATGACTCCTTATGAACCATGGCATGGAAGAAAACCTAGTCTTGGACATTGCAAGGTTTTTGGTTGTTTAGCTTATGTTCATGTACCATCACAAATAAGAGGTAAGGTAGATGAAAGGGTAACAAAGGCATTGTTTATTGGATGTGATTCAACTCAGATAGGTTGTTGGAGGAGATGGATGGATACCTCAAGGAAGTGAGGTGGTACTCCTAAAACCTGCTTTGTGCTTGCCCTAATACGCTTCAAAGTTATGTAGTAGGCACTTTTAGCTTGCAAATGACACCAAAAAAGTACCTATGTACTTTGGAGTTGATGCTTGAAACAATTGAATCAATATAGACTACTTCATGAATAGCTAGTGTCACAAAACTTCCTATTTTAGTCCACACACCTACTGGTTCTTTTGCTCAGAGCTCACAATACAATAGCAATTGATGAAATTCCTTTTGAGGGACTAACTAGTAGATGACTAGAGAGCACTTTGACATCGATTTCTCCCAGATGGCTGAACCAAATGCTTTGAGATTTTGTCAGCACAAAATAGACTTCAAGCTAGTTCCAAGAAGACAAAGATTATAAAAATTGGTCGAGCATTCACTCAGATATGAACAGAGAAAGTTGACTGTTTTGAGTAGTCATAGCAGAGAAGTAGACACAGATATTCAATGAGCTATATGTATTATATGACATGATTGTACAAGATCATTGGCATTGTAATGATGCTCAATGATGGTGGTCTGAGTGAGCTATGGTGTAAGCCACTGAGCTTCTACAAATGATTAAGAAATAAGCTCAGAATGAGGCACAATGAGGCACTACAACCGCGAGACTTAGAATTCCTTTTGATAAGAGTTTGCTTCTAAGTTTGAATTTGAATTCAAACTTGGCTCCAACTAAAAAGTGATTCCTCTAATTTAGGAGTTATTCTCTCAATCTAAAATCGTGACTAATATTCTATCTAACTCCATGAGTTATAGACTTTTACAAGATTCTCTCAATGATTTAATCTTTTACAAATGGTAAATGATCGAGTGGTTACAAGCCAAGGTTCACATGCTTCATCAAGTGGTAGTTGCACATATTGTTTTCCATGCTAAGACAAATGTGAAGCCTTGGACATTTGCACCAAGAGCTCCCCCTCAAGCCAAACATCTTGGCTTGCATTGCTTCATGCATTTTCTTGAATATCCTGTAATCCAATCATGGTTTTAAACCTGCAAAGCTTAGTACCATCAAGTGCTTTGGTTAACAAATCAGCACATTGCATATTTGTAGTTACATATGCTAATTGAATCTCTTTGCTCAAGAGTTTCTCTCTAACATAGTGATAGTGCACTTCTATATGCTTGATTTTTGCATGATAAATGGGATTGGCTGCAAGATGCAAAGAACTAGTGTTATCACCAAAGATCATTGGTGAATGAGTGTGAAGTACCAAATTTGAGTAAAGCCATCTAATCCAAATAGCTTCTTGTGTCTCATTTGCTAATCCTCTGTATTCAGCCTCTTTTGAAGATAGAGCAACAGTTGGTTGCTTCTTAGAAGACCATGAGATGGGCTTATCACCTGCAAAAGATAAATATCCAGAAGTACTTCTTATGTCATCCTTACATCCTGCCCAATCTGCATCTGAGTATAACTTAGTGTCCAAATCGCATGTGTATGGGAAGTAAAGACCTTGATTTTCAGTACCTTTGAGGTACTTCAAAATTGTTTTAGCAACTTCCAAGTGAGGTGCCCTAGGTTTATGCATGAATTGGCTCAGAAGACTTACTCCGTAGCATATGTCTATCCTTGTCAATGTTGCATAGTTTAAACTCCCAACTATGCTTTGGTAACCTGCAATGTCTTCAAGCAAATCACCTTCATGAGCACTCAATTTATGATTTACCTCCATAAGAGTGCTAGCTACTTTTGCATTCTCCAAGTGGAACTTCTTCAACATGTCCTGCACATATTTCCATTGAGTAATGTAGATTCCAGAGTTAGTGTATACCAACTCAAGTCCAAGAAAGTATTTTAGAAACCCTAGGTCATTGATCTTAAACTCCTGCATCATCTGATTTTTTATTTTTTTCATGATGCCATTGGCATCACTGCCTATAAGGATAATTTCATCTACATATACACATAAATAAATCATTTCAAAATTACTCCTCTTGACAAACAGAGAAGAATCTACCTTGCTCATCATGAATCCTTGGTCATGAAGATAGGTTATTAACCTATGGTTCCATGCCCTAGGTGCCTGCTTCAAACCATAAAGAGCTTTGTTCGATTTGCATACATGATTTACCTTGCTTGGATCTTCATAGCCAGGAGGTTGAACCATGTAAACCTGCTCTGAAACCCACCCATTGAGAAAAGCATTTTTTACATCTAGTTGATACATATTCCAATTTCTAGATGCAGCTACACTTACCAATACTCTGATGGCTGGCATTTTAGCCATAGGTGAAAAAGTTTCTTCATAATCTACTCCTTGGGTTTGTACAAAACCCTTAGCCAAAAGCCTAGCTTTATACCTGTTTATGGATCCATCTGAGTTCCTTTTGATTTTGTAAATCCACCTAGAACCAATTACCTTCATTGATGTTTTCTTGGGTACTAGCTCCCAAGTGTCATTCTCTTGGAGTGCTTCTATTTCTTCATCCATAGCCTCTTTCCATTCTGCTTAGGTACTTGCTTCTTCATATGAAGAAGGTTCTTCAAGTGATGAATTCCTAGCTAGATAAATAGAATGCTTAGTGACTAATGAAGTATCATACCCATATTTGATTGGCTTCTTACTCTTTCTTTGTGATCTCCTCAAGGCTTGGTTGGATGACTCAGGTATGTCCTCCAATCTCTTCATCTTGACCTTGCCTTTTGATTTACATGCCTTGAATTCTTCCAACTTGATGGTGTCCTCATCATCTAATTTGGTGTCTTCAATTGTGCTTGGATCCTCCTTGGTGAGGCTTGGAAATTCTTCTTCCAAGTCATATGGCAGTTTGACATTCTTGAATTCACTTTCAAACCAATAATCATTCTCATCAAACACAACATCTCTACTGACCATGAATCCTTTGTTGGATGGATTATAAAACATGTATCCCTTTTGATTTATATCATACCCTATGAAGATGCATTTTTCTGCCTTAGCGTCTAGCTTACCTCTTATTTGAGATGGAACATGCACATAAGCAACACAACCAAATATTCTGCAATGTTCAAGTGATGGTCTCCTACCATGCCATGCCTCATAGGGGTCATCCCATCAAGGGACTTAGAAGGTAACCTATTAATGAGATAAGTGGCAGTAGAAATACTCTCTGCCCACAAGTAATTTGGCAACTTCTTTTCATTTAACATTGATCTAGTTGCTTCCACAATCAATTTGTTCCTTCTCTCTGCTACTCCATTTTGCTCAGGAGTATATCTAGTTGTGATCTCTCTCTTGATACCTCTATGAAAAAATGCATCAAACTCATTGGAGAAGTACTCACCTCCTCCATCTGACCTTATCCTCTTTAAGCTTTTTCCTATTTGATTTTCCACAAGTGCAAGATACTTTTTGGAAACAACTGAACACTTCATCCTTATGTTTCATGAAATACAAGATAGTCCATCTACTGAAATCATCAATGAATGACACATAGTACCTTGAGCCTGAAATTGAAGGATCCTTGCTTGGACCCCACACGTCTGTGTGGACAAGTTCTAAATAGTCCTCATGCATATAGCCTTTCTTTGTAAAGGTTAACCTGTGTGATTTACCAAACTGACATACACATTTATAGATCATATGTTGCTTGGATACATTAGGTATCCCAAGCACACATTGATCTCTACATATTTGCTTCAATGTTGTCTCACCAATATGCCCTAATCTTTTGTGCCATATCTCTAACTCAAACAAGGTTTGATCCTTATAATTATAAAGTGCAATGTTTCTAGTGTCCTCAAGCTCAAATGCAAAAAATCTACATGTTTTTGCTCCCTTTGCAATTCTCTTGAATCCATGTTGAGGGTCCTCCACAAATGCTCCAAATTTATTGAACCTAACCTGTAAACCCTTTTCCACTATCTATCCAACACTAGGCAAAGGAACTCACTGCAATTATGATTGTAGGAAGCTCTATATACTCTTAGCGTTTATAACAAAATGATGATTTAAATTGAACGTCAGTATGGAATGTCATGCAACGATTTTGGTCACATCATGTCAGGTCATTCTAACGAAGAAAGAGTGGGAATCCATGATCAAGATGTGCTAATTGAACCCACCCTTTGGATCATGTCTAGGAATGAACAAACTATTTTTTTATGTTCCTTTGAAAGCTGCTATTCTATGGAACTCGACAGTGAAGAGATAGCACATATGTTATACTAAATTAAATCGATATGAAGTTGTACTCCTTTTTGAAAAGTGGCAAATGCTTGTCTTTACCCGAGAACATGGTAGTGCTGCCTGCTATCATAGAGAAGAGGAGGGTGCTGGTTGGAACTACTGAAGACAATTGCTCGTGTTCTTGTAACTTCCTTTTAAGCTTATGGGGACTACCATCCATCTAGGTTGTTGAAGTCTCCTCAAGCAAAGCATCTGATAGAGGCAACATTTCTAGCATGTACCATGACTGGAGCTCAGGTATGTAACTGAGAAGGATGATCAAGAGCTCATAAGCATCTAGCTCACAAAGGTATGGTAGATAAAATCAATGTCGACTTCAAGATGAATATGTATCTATGCATTTTGAGACTAGGATTCCTTTGAGCATTTTGTTTGATGTTTGTATTATGTGATGGGAGCTCTTTACATAATGCTACATAATGTACACATCCTTCTACACTACCAAAATAGTGCATGGAATCCTTATGAGCAAATTAAAAAAAAGAGCTTCAGCTCTCAGTATATGTAATATGATTAGAATGAAGACAAACTTCTTAAAAGTGTTAGAATATCATTGCGCAGCTGCTGCTCATGAGAATTGCATTCACTGCTGGGAAGTGTTCTTGATGAAGTGTCTTACTCCCTTTTGATAGTCCTTAAATGCTTAAGGTTTGAGTGTTTGAGGTTGTGAATTGAGAATTGGTGAGTCGGAAGGAGGAATGCTTTAGGATGGGAAATGGTGTTCAGAAAGTCTATGACAAGCCTAAGTATTGGCTTAAGTCATCAAAAGGCTTAGAAACTTGAAGGAAATGTCTACTCCTTCTAGAGTTCACTTGTGAAATCGCTCTTGTAATTTTAGTCTCTACTTGGTGTAAAAGTAAAGGGAATCTAAAGTGGTTGAGTCCATTTGATCAAAAAAGGGAAAGAAAAGCCACAAATTCGTGATTGAAGGTAGTTGGAGAATCAAATCAATTACTAATAGATTGGAGAGTGATTGTAGTAAGTTAGGCTCCCAAGATCAACTATAAATACATGGTAGTTTTAGTTGTGGTTAAGAGAAGACCTCCAAGAGTTGAGCTTTATGCCATATCAAGGTGTGGTTTTAAGGCACACATATGTATCAGTAAGTCCATTGTATTTTAGAATCAATATACTTTCATTTTCATGATCATTTGAGTTTATATTTTCATGTTCTTGTGAAGTGTACTGTTCAATGCCATACCTCTCAGTTTTCTCAGTTAGATTGCAGAGATGATTTCTCTGAGCTTGGTGCATCATTTTCAATGATTCAACTTGTTAACATTAGCTCTCCAAATCTAATATATCCTCACCAATTTTCATTGCATTTGGATGTTTCAATCTTCAGTTATGATCATTTGAAGTCAATAGTGTCACCTCATTTTCTTCTTCTCTGCGAGCACTCTCTCAAAAAAGTCATTTTGTTAGAGTTGTTTCTCAGTGTGTACTTGACCATTTTCCATGATTTAAAGCTTGTTAGAATCCTCATATGTTCTAGTATATGTGTACAGTTTTCATGAGTATTGGATTATTTAGTCATGAGATATTGTTATTTTACTCCACACAAGTCTCAGTACTATTGCAACTCAGGAAAATCGGGGTCATATTATCACTTGCTAAAGTTCTTTCTCCTTGTGTAGTCCGTAATTTTTGTTGAAATAACTCTTTATTGTTAGCTTACTAAGCTAATAAGAGTTCCCCAAAAGTAATTAAGTTAATTGCTGTTGTGGCCAGAGAATTGTTCAAAACTTTGGACATGTGTATGAACATAAATAGCAAGCTTTTTGCTCTTGAATCTACTCCAACTTATCTGTTTTGATTCAACCTTTTGAGAGTGATCTTCCAAGGTACATAGGGTGTATAATACATCCTTTCGTAGGCTAAAAGGGCCCACCACATATCTCTAGAGTCCATTTGGCTAGTGTACTGAAAAGTTTCTGCAGCACCACTTCATCTTCATCAACTAGAAATCCATCTCTTCACAATGGTATCAGAGCAAGGTTGGACAACATGGCAGATGGGTTTCCTTCATCAATTGACAAATTGGATAGAGGTAACTACTCAACCTGGTCATTAAGGATGGAAGCTTATCTTCAAGGAAGGAATTTATATGGTTATATAGCTGGAGATGAAGTTATGCCAAGTTTCAGGAACAAATGTCAACCAACACAAGAGGAGCAAGAAAGATTGAGCACATGGTGCTCCAAGGATTCACTTGCAAGGTCTTATCTCCTCAACTCTATCTCAGATTTATTGTTGCCTCACATTAGAAGTTATAAAACATCTGAGGAAGTGTGGAAGGCACTTGACGCCTTCTTCTCTTCAAGTACAAAGGCCAGGAAGGATCAACTATGGCTAGACTTCACAACTCTCAAGAAAGCTCCCAGACAAAATGTGACTGATTTTTGTCAAAGCTCAAGGACATAACAGATCAGTTGGGAAGCATTGGAAAGGTAATAGATGGAGATCAAATTGTAAGGGAGCTCATCAATGGTTTGAAGGCAGATCACAAGTGGGAAGCATTCACCACAGCTATGGATCTATACATGGATATGCATGTACCAAATTTCAACACACTCATAGGACAACTACTTACTCAAGAGGCCAAGCTTATCAAGAATGGAGAAAGCTCCAAAGGTAATCAATCTTCAGTTTTGTATACTGATAAAAGCAAGTCCAAAGAAAACAAAGGAAGAGGAAAGAGAGTGGATGATGAAGGAGGTTCACATCAACCTAACTATGCAGGTAGAGGGAGACATGGTAGAGGTAGAGGCTGAGGAGGAAGACAAGGCAGAGAAAGATCCCAAGAGTCTAATTCATGCTCTATTTGTGGATTAACTAATCATACAACTGGAAATTGCTTTACGAATTCCAAGAATCAAAGAGGCAGAGGCTACAATAGAGGAAGATATGGCTACTCAAGAGGAAGGTTCAACAACTACCATGGAAACCACAACAATTGCAACCATTCAAACTATCAAGGAGGAAATAGGGGAAGAAGAGACTTCAATAACTACACAGAAGCCTCAAATCAAGAGGACTCATTGCTAATCATGAATATGGCCATGCCACAAGGTAAATCTGATGAGCATGTTTTCTACATAGATTCAGGTTCTTCCAATCATGTGGCAGGAAATGTGGCCCTCCTATCAGACTTAGAAGATCCAAGGAACAAGCATGAGGTACAAATAGGAGATGATACAAGACACCTTGTGGAGAAAATAGGAAATGTCAAAGCACCTGATGGAAACATCAACTTACTCAGTAAGGTACTCTATGTCCCTACCATTACAAAGAATTTGATAAGTATTAGGCAGATAGTAGAGAAAGGGTTGCAAGTCAGGTTCACAAAAGCAGCAACATTTGTTGAAGATCCAAGTCAAGGATTCAAGAGAATTGAAAAAGGTGAAAAGACAGGTAGATTGTTCACATTTGAATTACAAGACACTAGGAACATTGCTCTCTTTAACTATGGTAGTTAGACACTCACAAAATTGGAAGTATGGCACAAAAGGTTAGCACATGTTGGTGAAAGATCATCAAAGCAAATTTGCAGGGACCAAAGTGTACTTGGACTCCCTAACTTGTAAAAACAACACATGATTTATAAGTGTAGTGCATGTCAATTTGGAAAGTCTCACAGGTTACCATTCATGAAGAAAGGATATATGCATGGAGATCTCTTCGAGTTGGTTCATACAAATGCATGGGGACCTAGCAAGGATGCTTCAATATCTGGATAAAGGTATTATGTCTCCTTCATTGATGATTGCTATCGGTGGACTATATTATACTTTATGAAACACAAAGATGAATTCTTTTCATGCTTCAAAAGATATTTGGCTCTTGTGGAGAATCAAACAGGTAAAACACTAAAAAGGCTAAGGTAAGATGGAGGGAGAGAGCACTTCTCCCATGAATTTGACTTCTTTCTTCAAGAAAGAGGAATCAAAAGAGAGATCACTACGAGGTACACTCTTGAGCAAAATGGAGTGGAAGAAAGAAGGAATATGACAATTGTTGAAGCTGCAAGGTCTATGCAAAATGAAAAGCATTTACCTAATTACTTATGGGCTGAGGCTGTATCCACAGCCACTTATTTGATTAACAAGTTACCTTCAAAATCACTTGATAGCATGATACCATATGAGGCTTGGAATGGAAGAAGTCCAAGCTTGCGTCATTGTAAGATTTTTGGATGTGTTCCTTTTGCTCATGTTCCTTCACAAGTTAGAAGCAAGATGGATTCCACAGTAGAAAGTTGTGTATTCATTGGATATGACAACAATTAAAAGGGCTACATATTATACAACCCAACAACCAAAGGATTTTTGGTGAGTAGAGATGTAGTATTTGATGAAAATAGTTCTTGGTATGAAGATTCATGTAGAAAGGTCAACCTACCTTGAAGAAGATTTTTCAAAACTTGTTAAGGATAATTCTTTTAAAGTTGAAGAGCAGGATACCTCAGAAGATGATGAACCAACTCAGTATGAAAAAATCAAAATGTGGAAGTCCAAAGGTAAAGCAAAAATGCAGGAACTTGGACAAGAGGCAGAATCATCACATCATGGCCTAAAAAGGTCCATGAGGGAGAAAAGAAATCCAGAAAGGTATGGGTTTGATATTTCTCTAGTCACTAAACATTCAATCTATCGAGCACAAGACATAAATGAAGAGGAACCTTCAACATTTGAGGAAGCAAAGAAGAAATCAGAATGGAGGCATGCAATGGAAGAAGAAATTGAAGATCTTGAGGAGAATAACACTTGGGAGTTGGTTCCCAAGTCTCCATCAATGAAAGTGTTATGCTCAAGGTGCATCTACAAATTGAAGAAGAACTCAGGTGGCTCCATTAACAGGTATAAGGCAAGGCTTGTGGCAAAAGGCTTTGCACAAGCTCAGGGAATTGATTATGAGGAGACCTTCTCTCCTGTGGCAAAGATGCCTACTATTATGGTTTTGCTTAGTATTGCATCTTCCAAGAATTGGAAGATACTTCAATTGGATGTAAAAAATGCATTGCTTAATGGACGGATAATAGAAAAGGTATATATGGCACAACCACATGGTTTTGAGAATCACATATATCCTGATTATGTGTGTAAACTTAATAAAGCTTTATATGGACTCAAACAAGACCCAAGGGCTTGGAATCAGAGGCTTGTCTCATTCTTGCAGACAAAGGATTTCAACCTAGCAAGGCAGATCCATCACTATTCATAAAAAGGTGTAATTCTAAAGTCATGTATTTGTGTGTGTATGTAGATGATATTATACTTATAGGAAATGATATAGATGGCATGAAGAGAATCAAAGAACAGATGAGAGAAGAATTCAACGTAAGTGATTTGGATTCACTTACCTACTTCCTAGGATTGGACGTTTTCTACAAAGATCATGGTTTGTTTCTTACTCAAAGAAAGTACATTAAAGTCATGTTGGAAAAATTCAAGATGCAAGACTACAGAATTGCAGGTACTCCAATGGAGGTTAATCACAAATTGAGCTCACAATCACAAAGAGATTGCTATGATTTCACTTGGTCCCCGGATCATGTGGCACAGCCATTCGGCCTCACAATTGCTCTAATCCTTGGAAAAAATGGGGCAACGAAGAGAAGTTTGGGGTTCTCAGAAGGTTGGTGTGAGGGAAATGAATTTTGGGAAGGTTAATAGATGAAGTGAATATGGGCGAACAATAAGGAATCATATGAATAGAGGTTGACAGTTTGGCCCAATCTCAAACTATGTGAGATCCTGGTGTTGCGAGCAGATTGGGCATATTGCCAACTTTTGCCCTCGAGTGTCTATGCCTTTGGACTTTGTTCCTCTATGGGTGGATTGTAGAAAGAAGAGTTTTTGTGAGCATACATGTGAGGTGGAAGAAATATCTGTTGGGAAGGTCATAAGGAAGGAAATTAGTTCTTCCCTCTCTTCTCTCTATGTGGAGGTTGATAATGGTGAGGCTTCTTTGTCAACTAGGACCTCAAGGACGAGTAGGGTCATCTCTAAAAAGCTAAATCTAGCCAAGGTGACCAATAGCTTTGAAAAGCTAAAGATAGAGGAGGAGTGTGGCTATGCAAGTGAGAATAAGGCCACTAACTCTCACGATGGAGTCTTGGAAGAACTTGTAAAAAGTCTTTAATGTCAAGTAAACAGGATATGTGAAGAGTGAGATAGCAAAAGGGCCAAGGTGGACAAATTAGAGAAAAATCAAACAAAAATAGAGGATATCTTAGTGGATCGGGAGGAGAAGGTGAAATGCATGGAAGGAAAAAACAAGGAGATGAAAGAAGAAAACAAAAACTTAAGGAAGAAAATTGAAAGACTTGAGAGTGGAAAGAGTGTTAGGAGAGGTAAAGAAATAGAGAGAGTGGAACTTGAGATCAGCTCTGATGTAGTGGTAGTAGATTGCTTTTGGTTCACAATCGAAGAGGAGTTCCAACACGTGGACGAGAATTTGGTGAAACAGATTGAGCAAGGAGGGCAAGAGATTAGGAGACTGCAAGAAGTTATATGTAGATATAGTGACCAAGCAGGTAGGATCAGTGAGGACTTTGAGTTGCAGTTAGCAAAGATTAGTTGTGTCCAGGTAGAGAGGGATAAGAAAATGCTAGAACTTGAAAAAGAGAATATGAGGTTGAGAGGAGAGCTCGATAGATGGATTGGTCAAAGAGACGAGGAAAGATGAAGATGTGTAGAGAGAGATGAAAGAGTAGATAGAATTGAAGATGAGTTGGAGATGATGATAGATAAACCTAGTGCATTCGGAGGAGAGATAGAAAAGATGAACAGTTTGGGGAGAACTATAGAATCCCTAGTTGGTCGATTAGAGAAGAATTTTCAAGAGGTCAGTAGAAGATTCAGAGAAGAATAATCAAAGGTGGATGAGATAGAAAGTAAGATGGAGAATTTAGGGAGAAAAATATCAGAAGAGTTAGATCCTTTGGTGAAGGTGGTCGAAAAAATTGAGCGAGTATCTAAAGACAAAATGAGAAGCTTGAAAAAGAACATATGAAAATGCAAGAGAGGATTGAGAAGCTATATGAGTTATTTGGGGAAATTGGAAATGAGCTCTGAGAGAATGAAAAGAGTATGCACGAAGGGGGACCAATAGATGAGACGTTGCATGAAAGAATGAGGCATGTGGACTGCGAAATGAGAAGATGTCAAGATGATATTGGATCATTTAGGCAAAGATTGAGCAAACTAGCTAGGGAGGTGGAAGAATTGAGGAACGATGGAAATGAGAGTGCACGATGCCTTGCAAAACACCTTTTCTCGGTAGAAGACTACTTACAAAAACGACAAGTCACGTGAATTCTTCACAAGAAGGAGTTTGGAGATAAAAAGGGAAATGGTTGAGGAGGTGTTGAAGAGATGGTTTAGGCACCGAGGATGAGACTCTTGAGGTGGAGCCTGACTCACCGCCTAGAGAGCATTGACCACTTGCAGTGAGCGAGGCGAGGTAGGAATTTTTGAGGTCACTGTGCAACATTACAGATGAGGAAAGGACTTAGAGGTAGGATAGGGGAATCCAGTTCAATGAGCCTATTTTCGACTAGTCAGTCATATCATATATAATCGTTATGCCAGAGTAAGCAAGGTGACAGATGATCGATCTATCAACTCCATGTATATGTTTTTGTATTTTGTTTGCATGATGTGTGGGTTTGGCGGGCAGATGCTCCTTTCTGCCTCTCCCAAACTCTTAGGACATGGGAGATGGGAAAATTGAAAAAAGAAAAAGAGAACAAGAAAATACAAGTAAAAGCCTATGTATATATATATGTGCACCCATGTGCTATGACGGGCTAGTAGATGGGCGACATCATCCTGGCCACGTGGTCAGGACCACGAATCGATGCTAGTTTCATCATAGGCCAGGACGGCTATGTGTGTATCTCTTTTGGTGCTTCATCCTATAACGGGTTGATAGGTGAGTGGATCCATCTCAGCCTCGTGGTCGAGACCACGAGCTGCATCCAGCTTTGCTATGGGCTAGCATATATGTATACATGTATTTATCATGTGTATATGTCATTGTGCGCTATGTTGTGTTGGTAGACGGGTGAAACCAACCTGGCCGGGCGGTCAAGTCCACAAGTCACATCCAATTGCAACATAGGCCAATCCGTGCAAGTAAAAATAAATAAAGAGAAAAAGAAAAAGGAAAATTCCAACTCTTGAGGGGGAGAGACAGAGAGGAGGGTGGTGATCTCCCAGACGGGTGTGTTTTTGCATGTATGTATTCAAGATATTGAGCGATTGGCTGCTGATAGATCGATCAACCAAGATCCGATGCTGACAATGACATAGCCATTATATATGCCTGACCGGGTAGTTGTAAGTGACCTGTTGGACTTGGACTTGTTGGAAAACAATGTCCCAATAGTCCACATAGCTGACAGTGTACAGATAGTATAGCTATTCTGTTTAGTGCTTCTACAAGCAAAATGGGTTGGCGTAGTGGCTATGATGTTAGTCTCCCAAACAAACTACTTGGGTTCGAATCCAGAGAGATGCAATAGAGAGCAGCGCGCGAAGATCTTTTTTGGACTATGCTTTTCAAATAAAATCACAAGCGAGGACGGCGACGGACAACGTTTTCTATGACGAAGTTGCTTTATCGTAGAGATTGTAACGATCACAGGAGTTTTTGCTTTTGAAATAGTTTTTTCCAAGTATACTCTCTACTATATAAGAAGATTTGTAGCTCACTTGTAAGCATCCTTCACCTAACTTTCAACACAAGCCCTGAGCTTGGACCTCGATAGAGGTGGTGTTTCTTCTAGCACATGGGACAGCCATGGTGCTAACTTGAAGCATGTTGAGGAGCAGCTATGGAGTTCTTCTTGGAGATTCTTCTTGGAGAAGATGAAGGATGTGCTCACACTCTAGCTCATGGAGAGGAGGTTATCTCTTGTTCATGGAAAGAAGACTTGGTCATTAGTAGCTTGATGGTGAGGATCGGCCATTCACATGGTGAAGGATGTCTTCTACATGAAGATTTCGGGCTACTTCAAAGACATTGGATGGTGGTTAACATAAGATTTGCATCTTATGTTAAGTATTCAGGTACATATTCTCTTTATGCACACAGGTACTAGTTGGAGTTTATGGAGAAGTTTCCAAAAAGTGAAGGAATAGAATCACTCTAGAGCTAGAGCAATGCTCGCTCCAAGATGAGTGAGGGAAAACCACAACCTTTGAACTTTGCATTGGACAAAGTTAAGTTGTTATACACAAATGGAAAAAAAAAAGCCATAGATAAAGCACTTTGTAGCTTTGTAACTTGTTTGAAACCTCCATATGTATTATGATGAAAAGAGCTCATGTATTCAAGCTCTTGTACTTCCTTATCCGAAGTACTATGTAAAAAGTTATATCCTTTAAAGATCACATAAAAGGGTTCTCAAATTGAAGGGGAGATATTCTTGAAGGAAGGTTCTACATCAACATGAAGCATTCAAGGAAGAAGACGTTATCAACCAAAAAGGGAGCAATTTTTGAAGCAAAGGACAAAGAGAAGATCAGCTACATGGAGCAAAGGCCTACATCAATGGACTACATCAACTCATGAAGAAAAGACATCAACAAGAGAAGAAAAACTAAGCTTGGAGACATCAAACATATGGAAAACAAAGACACTTCAAAAGGAGCACAAAAGTTATTCTACATTTGAAGAAGATTCAATGATCAAAAGCAATTTCAAGGAGCTATTCACAAAGAGGAACATCATCAAACCACAATGAAGTAAGGAATTCATCGATGGATGACTTCAAATCAAAAGGGCATCTACAAGGGGAGATGGAAGACAACAATGAATCAAAGGAATCTATCAACAATCAAAAGGAGCTCTCTACATCAAATAAGAAGACATCATCAACAAAAAGTCTTGAAGATAATCAATACAAAGGAAAGGACATCACTTCAATCAACAGCTACGTCAACCTCAAGGAGTCTATATATCCAAGAAGAGCATTTAGCAAAGAATAGAGAAAAAGGAAGTAGAACCAACAATAGAAGAGAAGATTCAAAGGCAAATGAAAAGTTAGATCAAAGGGAAGATATCAGAAAGAAAAGCAAAACAAAGAGAGAAAGGAGACAACATCAAATATGATAGCGTGAATTTGAAGATTGAAGGGGAGCTGTTGGAGCAAACAATCTACAAATCCACGGCTCATCAAACACATTCGCATATGACTCTAGAATCAACAATGGTCCATCTCATCAATATTTGCCCATATGGCCTTAGTTCCATGAACTACGCATATGACCCATCGCATATAAAAAATAAAGAAAAAAAGTAATTCTCGTTGCAGTATGCAATTTGCATAGTCATTCCTTAAATCAAGGACATCATATAGTTGCATGATGACAGATGGATATTATCCTCAAATCAAGGAAATTAACTTATGTTTTTTAGAAAGAAGCTCACTCGCGGTGAGTTATGCCGCTTGACATCATTGTATATAAAGCATTATACTTCAATGAAAAGTTGGGGTGATTCTGTTAGATTGTTATATGCTTATGTCGACCCCCTGCTTTTTATCTTCTCCTCTTTGTTGTGTTAGACAGTTATGTTCTTGCGTCAACCCTCTGCTATATATCTTCTCATCTCTGTAAAATTTGATCTCTGTCCACTACGTATGGCAACTCATCCTATCCAATGGAGAGTATGCTTATACATTTTATCGTTGGAATTCATATATATCAATGTCCACGCATAAATATATGATCATCATGTGATATACGCAGTTGTCAGAATGTGTAAAACTAGAAGCGCTAATTCATATCAAGCCTGTCGCATACCATCGTTTGTTATGATCATCATGTGATGTGTACAGTTGTCATAATGTGTATAAGTAGAATAATGTGTATAAGTAGAAGCGCTATCTCACATCAAGCACTGTTTCATACCATCGTATCTTGATTTCATACCATCGTATGTTTAGTGTTATGCCATACAACAGCGTTGATCACATGAAAACAATGATGATTTTAACGAGTCAATTTAGTTGATAGTTGCGCATCTCTATACTTATGAGAAAGTATTTATTATACAATGTTTTATCTATGCTAACGTACACAACAACGTGATATATATGACGTATGTATCTTCATCATTTGAAGATAGATCTCTAGTCATCTTCTAATGATTGATTGGATCTGAAACCATCTGCAAGTCTGATTACTTTGGTTCCGAGCATGCGTGTGTCATTTTTCCTTTTATCTGAGTATGAACTGTGATCTATGAAAACGTGATCATATGAGGTCACGAGAACCTGATCACTATGATCATGTTAACATGAAGTTGATACTGTCAATGTTGATCACTATATGGTACGATTCATCTGTGAATGCCACTCATTATTTATATATGATACTCATTGTTGACTTCTGCCATGTACGAGAGACTGAAAACTGATTGTTGAAGTTTCGGATGAAGTATCGACTACAAATGACATACAGCCGGGATATACTGTGTGCGAGCTGCAGAGACTGAAAGCTGAAGTTTTGGATGAAGTATCGACTACAAATGACATATAGCCGGGATATACTGTGTGCGAGCTACAGAGACTGGAAGCTGACCGCTAGAGTTTCGGATGAAGTATCGACTACAAATGACATAGCCGGGATATATTGTGTGCAAGCTACAGAGATGAATTCATTTGCTTACTCTCAGTTGACAGAATATGAATTCAAATTAAATATGCAAGTTGTAAATTGCTATTCTCCTTAAGGGAGTAATATGTTTTTCGGCTCCATCTGTCCTACATATCAGGTTTAGTTCATCAAGTTTTCCATGGAGGCTCCATTTTGAGAAGTAGATAATGAATCCTACCAAGACTCCATGGAAACTTGGAGATGATGATGATGACCCACCAAGGTCACCATGGAAGCTTGCCTAGAGCTCTGATACCATTGAAGCATTATGATGGCCTACATAAGAGATGAGTCTCTTTTTTCTCTCAACCATATGCCTCTATATAGATGTCTCCAATGGACTATCCACTATAGAGGGTGGATAATAACCATCCAAGTATCAACCATGTAAGTACATGTGTGCCAAGTGTCCTATTAACTCTAGTTAACGCAAGTGGATGCTTGCCAAAGGCTCTAGAGCTCTTAAGGAAAAACACTCTCCCAAATCTTTCGTAGGACTTAAACCCAAGACTTCTTCCTTCTCATCCATATGACTTGAACACTAAGCCAAGCACCTTTGCTTGTTTAGAGAGCATAAGCACCATCACTTAAATCTACTCTCGAGAATTCTGCCCTACACTTGAATGACCAAAAAATGTCTCATCTTGATCCGTATGAACGAGTTCCTTTATGTTTTTACAACCTCTCTCGATGTTTTACAACATCTTAGATCCGTATGAACCACTTCCTTTATGTTTTAACAACCTCTGTTGATGTTTAAATGGAAGAAAGACATGAGCAATACAAAATATTCTTTTACGCGTTCTTATCTTAAGCATGTGCTCATGGGATTGGACGTCTTCGTCGGAGTCCTTTTTAATAAAACCCTAACATTATCATGAAGAAAAATGCTCTTCCATTCTTTCTTCAATTTTTCCTTCCTTGATGTTCCTTCCTTGCCCTCCCACACTTTTTTCTCTTTTTTATCACTTTAAACATGCTAGATTAACTTGCTTCATGCGTACCTTAATGCCTTACAACTTACTGCATGCGTAGTAAGTCATATTATACGATACTGCATTTCAGTTGCACAAAATCACACGTTATCATATTTCTAAAGAAAGTAGATGTCATGGCACTACATCCAAACCTATTACTCTATCCTGACTTTGCATATGAACCACGCATCCCAGCTTTGATCTCAACCACTTGCATGGACACACACACACACGCAATTACATACATAAACACACACATATCAATCACCGGTCTGAGTATTGATGTCACCCATTTGCATGCACACATACACACACACACACATATATATATATATATATATATATATATATATATATATATATATATATATATATATATATATATATATATATATATATATAATTATGTGTGTGTATGTGTACAATATGAGCCGCCGATCTTACAAATGTGTCTCTCATCTAGTAATTCAATGTCACAACAACAAGAGCCAGCCATCTCATCAAACTTAGGATGCACACCAAATAGGTGGCCGACTGCATGAGATCTATCCTTCTCCATTTTCCACCTTAAAACCTATTTGTAGAAGGTCCCATGTGCACGTCATGTGGTCCCGTCTAATGGGGCTGAAATTCATGGCATGATTATTTGAATTTAAAGCCATTACCATTGGATCATCATTCCTTCACAAAAACACACACACATACATACACACACACAAATATATATATATATAGTCAAGCTCCAACCTTATGAGCATCTATGAGCCATCTCATTTAATGACGAGTGGAAAATAATAAAGCAAGGAGCCAAGAAAGTATTTGTGTATTCAAATTTGAATTTTGAATGCCCCTCACTACTCTTAATCAATCACCTATCACACTGTGTGACGAACCCTATTTTCTAGGAAAAAAGAATCTTATCATTTAGAGAAACTTTTCCAATTCATATAAACACATCATAAACTTCTAATTAAGGATATCCCACACGTGTTGTCACTTTACATTCTGAATAAGCTAGTATACCCCTTGCTAAACAAGCCCCCTATTTAAACAAGCCCCCTATTTGCTTGAGTATTTTCTTTATACTTTGAATAGCCATAGCTCACACACTATTTTTTCTATCAAGGAGGTCCTTAGCTTTGTGTGTTTATCATATTTCTATCTTCATAGGATATCCATTTTTTGTACTCTTTGGATTCAAAGAAAGCTAATATAGTCATCTAAAGTTGGCTTGAAGTTCAACTCTAAACTATGCATATTTTGAGCAATCAAGTTTGGAATAAAGAGTGGTCTCGATGTGCATGTCGAGTGCAAGCAATGAGTAGCTTGTCTTGGAGGCATTTGTTCTCAAAGTAGAAGCAATTATTTTGAGTGGGAAAACTTGCATTAGCATGATTCAATAGTTTTGTTTGATCAAACAAAATCTCTCTAGTTCATTCCATAGGAATATAGAGAATCATTGATTTACATGAACAAAGGTATCTATAAAGATACATGTGGGACCATTCGTGCTTCAAGTTGCATAGGGAAGGGTTACATTGTCCATCAATGGTAGCTAAGCAAATTCAACACACAACCAGACATCAAATATGAATAAGAGGAGCTATCGAGGACCTTGAAAGAAGAGAAGTAGCTGATTCGAGTTTAAGGGATTACATACAACTCAAGAGAAGTTTACTAGAGAAGGAGTGAGATATCTATCCCATATATTTTGGTTTTCTGAGCTATAGAGGTAAAGCTCTTAATATTGATGGCTCTTCTTGCATCAAGAAGACTTAGAAGAGTAGAATAGAGTACACCATATCAAAATATAGCACCAAGATAGAAAAGCTAGATAAGAACAAGTACCAACCATGGAAGTTTATAATGTCAAGCTTTCTCATCGGCAAGGGATTATGGGAACTTATAAGTGGAACAGATGGCAAGCCTAGATTGGGGGATAATCCAACTCCTAATCAGTTAAGGATCTTTAAAGAATACAGTGAGAGAGATAAGATTGTTATTTTCATTCTATTTCAACAAATTAGGGCATATTCAAGACCTAGATACTTCAATGAAAGTGTGGGAAACCTAGATAAGATGCAATGATAGGGCATATTCAAGACCTAGATACTTCAATGAAAGTGTGGGAAACCTAGACAAGATGCAATGATAGGGCATATTCAAGACCTAGATACTTCAATGAAAGTGTGGGAAACCCTAGATAGGCTACACTCTGCTTCAACCAAAGCTAGGAAGATTCAATGGAAGAAACTCGATAGTTTGAGGAAGAAACATAGTAGCAACATCAATTATTACAGTCTGGAGATCAAGTAAGTGATGCATTAGGATGCATAGGTTTTCACATAGATGATGATGACCTACCAGCATATGCATTGAATGGACTTAGGGATGATGAGAAGAAGGAGGTTTTCACTACTTCTCTATGTATCAGAGCTAATTGCCTTGAGTTTGAACAATTAGTAGCCTTAATGGTTACTGAAGAGATGAACAATGGAGGCACAAAGGTAAATGAAGAAGTAGAGGAAGAAATAAAGAAAGTCACATGGGAAGGAAAGGAAGAGGATCAAATGGAGACTCTCATCAAGATCAAGGGAGAAAGTTATATTCATCAAGAGAAAGAAGAAAGTATAGAGTAAGAGAAGGAAGTTACTCAAGCTCGAGTAACAAAAAAATGAGATGGATGGGCAAGTATACCCACCATGCAACGTATTTCTATTAGGCGAACAAGAGGAGCACATCATACAAAGGGTGAGATAATTATGATTCTATTTCAAATATGAATGAAAGCATACTAGCCATGATGTAGATGAGTGATTACAAGATACAAGGGTAAAGCAGATGGATGACTCTCTAGAGTGCATGTATTTATAGTTTCTTTATTTAATCTAAAATAGAGGTTACAATGAATACGGCACTTCAAAAAGCATGCGTTGTGGTCGAGATTCGAAGCCGGGCTTAGTAATCAACCATGAGGACATAGTGTATCTTGGGGCTCGAACTTCTCCTGGGAGAGAGCTATGGTGCATGCAGTCGCCCGTTTCGGTTCTTAGGGACTTCAATCAAGAAAGGGTCAAAGGCTCCTTTGTTCGAGTCAGATTACAGTCCCCGCTATCCAAAGATGTATTTTCGTATAGATACTGTTACAGTATTAACTATTAGCTGCTCATAATATCTGAATTGGCCTACCTTCAATGGCAGCGTAAGGATTCTGTGCCTGACTACTGATTATAATATTCAGCTCATATTGTGGAGGCGAAGATTGATCATCAGCAATCTAGAAGAAGATCATGTTGACGCTCATCGTGAAGATGTCTTTGCCTAACATGTGTAAAATCATGGATAGTATAGTGACCTGTTATTGGAACGTGGACCATACATTAACAAGTTTTTTTTTTGGGAGTGGATTTTTATGCTTCTTACATGGAACATGGAAGAGCATAGAGGGAGGACGCGGGAGGAGTCTGGGGACCCTGCACTTCTGCGAAAGAGCGAGTGTACGAGTAGGACTTTCCACATGTAAACAGAACCACCTTATCGTGAGAAGTTTAGCAAGGGCCACTATATAGTGGCTTGGAGGGGAACTCTTCACGGGGGCTGTGGAAGGAAAAACGGGAGCCCGTGACCACAATTAGTTTACCTGTGTGATCGATATGCAGAGATGTCATAGACGCGGGAGCTCGTGACCACAATAGATGCTCGTGGCAGTTGTCATTATATGCAGGTGTAGTCTTTTTCCTTCCTTCAACGGAGCGAATATTTTGCATGTTGCTCGTCAAAACTGCATGAAAATCAGGCCGTATGTTAAGCAAAGTTCATTTTATGGAAGAAAGACTGGCATTTTCTGTTACTGTTGACCGGTATAGAAGCTAAGAGATGGGAGTGATCTTCTACGATATCAAAGTGACAGGCAAACGGTTCGTGTGCTCAACCAGTAGAATGACAGTGCCGTTCGCATTCAGTACCAAAACAGCATAGCAAGCATTTTTATGTTCTTGTGAGACTATAGGACATAAGGATAGTCGAACAATATCAATTTTGTGGAGATCAGAATGCTTTGTTGTTTATCAATATCACAACTTGGGAACTATCTACAGCGATGGGTCTACAGGGAGGATCACTTTGGAGCACTCGGCCTGATCGAGGGTCAAAGGGCTTGTTTCATTGTCTTGCAGAGACGTTCACGCTCATGGACAGCCAATTGTGTCGAGCAGACATAAGGGGGCTTCTGGTCCTAGGGGGCATGGCGTACTGAATCAGAGAAGGATAGGTATGACACTTTTGTGAAGGTGAGGGATCTCGGCTCGATACGGCTGGAACGTTATAGGAGAGGGGCATCAATCCTAAAAGGAGGACACACAGGAGCAAGGAGGTTTCTTTTGTTAGACTCGAGTCAACAACAGTAGGAAAAAGGTCTATGTTCTATCACAGAGTTGATCTTGCGAGAATGGATGTTTGCTGTGCATGGCAGTGAATTCATCGGATGGACATCACTAGCTTTTGGCCTTTGTATGAATGAAATATATTCTTGTTCAAAGACTCAGAGAAGCATCAACGATAATTTAAGCACTCTGTGTCAGGAACAATAATGTCGAGAGAAGAAGGCTTGAGGTAGCAGAAAAGGGTGACATCGTTTCACTCAGAATTCTAGAGCAGTGGGATGTTCTCCCCTTCTCAACAGAGGACAATTGATGCTTTTACCCAGAGTTTGGGTTTTTGGAGTGGATTGACTATAGTTGACTTGGCTCATATACATACAAGAGCATAGAGACGCAGGGAGTGTTTAGAACAAGAGGAAAACCATTGAGATTACTTGTGAACATTCAGCTTTTGGTGCATATATCTAGAAAAACAGTCGAAATGCTATAAAATTTTTTATAGGCCTCGCCATAAGATTGCCATTGCATAGAGAAGTGCTTAAATTGCAAGAATGGGTGATAACATTGCGTAAATAGTTGGTGATAAGTCTAATAAAGACAATTACCATATATGGTCATATAGGATGGAAAATTTCTTGATGGGAAAAGGTCTTTGGGGATTAGTGAATGGGGAGGACGAGTGTCCTGAGTTGCCAGAGAACCCGAATGCATAACAGCAAAAGGAATATAAAATGCTACAACATATGAGGGGCATATCGACGCTTCATATACCAACGGTCACAGTCGGTGTTGGTATAGGCCTCGGAAAATCTCACTAAGAGATACCGACGGTCAAGTGACCTTCGGTATGACCGTTTTAAACAGATCGTCGGTATGGCCCGCACCCGCCAGTATGTGCGTCGGTATATGCGTCGGTATAGGCGTCGATATGAGCGTCGGTATAAGCGTCGGTAATTTACTGGGAACTACCGGTGCATATATCGATGCCCATACCGACGCCTATAGTGGCGGCAAGTTTTAAACATACCGCAAACCCGAGAGCAAAATTTCACATTTTTGTGCATGTTTGAGTACTGCTGGTCTTCTGTCGAACTTGCGCGCGCGAACCGAATTACGACCTGCATTATTTTGTGCACACACACACATAGATCTCTCTCTCTACACACACACACTCTCTCTCTGCTTAGATCTCACATCTTGGTAAGTGCTGCGCGTACTGTTAGCATTTGTGTTTCTCTATGCTTTAGGGTTTGTAATTTCTCTTTTCTTTGATTTTGCAGAAGTTCTTTAGCATCGATTGTTTGGAATTGGACGATAGACGACCTACATTACGCTTTGACGACAACGATTCAAAAGAGGAACATACTTGTAAGTGATTCTTTTATTCTCTCTCTCTCTCTCTCTCTCTCTCTCTCTATATATATATATATATATATATATATATATATATATATATATATATATATATATATAGAGAGAGAGAGAGAGAGAGAAAGAAAGAGAGAGAGAAGAGAAAGGAAGATAGAGATAGGAAAATAGAGCATACATACACACACACATTTACACATTTACACATGCATACATACACACATACATGTACACACATGTATATATACACACATACATGTACACACATGCATGCTTACATACACACACCTATATACACATGCATGCTTACATACACACACACATATACACACATGCATGCATACACACACACATAAATTTACACACATGCATACATACACACACATGCATACACACATACATACACACACATATATACACATATGCATACATATATATACACACACACATATACACACATACATACACACACGTATATATACACACATATACACACATGCATGCATACATACACACACATATACACACATGCATGCATACACACATATATACACACATGCATATATACACACATATACACACATGCATGTATACATACACACACATGTATACACATGCATACACATACACACACATACACATACATGCATGCATACATATACACATGTACACACACATGCACACACATGCATGCCTATATACATATACATACACATACACACACATGTATACAGATGCATACATACACACACACACACCCATGTACACATGCATATATACACACACATATATACACACATGTATACATACACACATATAATCCTATTTTTATTTTGAAAAATTTTTTATATCAAATATATAAAAATAGGATTAGGGTTTTTACGCTATTCACACATACATACACATGCACATAATATATATATATATATATATATATATATATATATATATATATATATATATATATATATATATATACACATGTATATAGAAATATACATATTTCAGGTATAGATATTTAAGATTAGGGTTTTAGGGTTTAGTATTTCAGATTTAAGTCTAAGTCTTTCTGATTAGGGTTTTAGGGTTTTAATACGTAGATAATATATATACACAAACACACATATACATATAATACATACATACATGTAGATACACATGCATACAAAAATATACATATTTTAGATTTAAATCTTTAAGATTAGGGTTTTAGGATTTTAACACCTACATAACATATATGCACACATACACATGCACATATAATACATATATACATGCATATACACATGTATACAGAAATATACGTATTTTAGGTCTAGATATTTAAGATTAGGGTTTTAGGATTTAGTATTTCAGATTTAAGTCTAAGTCTTTCTAATTAGGGTTTTAGGGTTTTAATACGTAGATAACATATATACACAAACACACATATACATATAATACATACATACATGTAGATACACATGCATACAAACATATACATATTTTAGATTTAAATCTTTAAGATTAGGGTTTTAGGGTTTTAATACCTACATAACATATATGCACACATACACATGCACATATAATACATATATACATGTATATACACATGTATACAGAAATATACATATTTTAGCTCTAGATATTTAAGATTAGGGTTTTAGGGTTTAGTATTTCAGATTTAAGTCTAAGTCTTTCTGATTAGGGTTTTAGGGTTTTAATACGTAGATAACATATACACACAAACACACATATACATATAATACATACATACATGTAGATACACATGCATACAAAAATATACATATTTTAGATTTAAATCTTTAAGATTAGGATTTTAGGATTTTAACACCTACATAACATATATGCACACATACACATGCACATATAATACATATATACATGCATATACACATGTATACAGAAATATACGTATTTTAGGTCTAGATATTTAAGATTAGGGTTTTAGGGTTTAGTATTTCAGATTTAAGTCTAAGTCTTTCTGATTAGGTTTTTAGGGTTATAATATGTAGATAATATATATACACAAACACACATATACATATAATACATACATACATGTAGATACACATGCATACAAAAATATACATATTTTAGATTTAAATCTTTAAGATTAGGATTTTAGGGTTTTAACACCTATATAACATATATGCACACATCCACATGCACATATATTATATATATATGTTGGGTGTGTGTAGAAGTACGAGAGACACACAAGAAGCACACACAAGGAGCACAAACGCAACAAGACACACGGAGAAGACGATGGCTGGAATAGCTCTCTCTATTGATCGATGAACTGAACTGAAGTAGGAGCTGAATAATATCCCTAAGTACAAAGTACCACCACATATGAGAGTATCAAGTATGTGGTAACATGGGGAAAAAACCTCTAGCTAGTACTAGAGTAAAAAAGTGCCCATGTATAGGGAAAAGGTTCACATCAAAGCTACTCGAGGAACACATAAGTGTAACAAACCCCCCTGGAGCGAATGATGTGAACACATACAGGGAGTGACAGATCAGCCCCCACAAGGTAACAACCCTAAAGCTTTGCGAAAAGCTTCAAAATTTTTCCGTGGAAGAGCTGTGGTGAATATGTCTGCCACATTATCTTGTGTAGCCACATATACCAAATCAATATCTCTTGCATGAAGGCGCTCTCTCACATAGTGATAATGCACCTTAGTATGTTTGGTCCGTGCATGAAACACTGGGTTTCATGCAACAGCCAAAGCACTCTGACTATCTGTGAGAATATGCGTAGCAGCATCAATCTCCATGCAAAGATCCATCAATAGGCGTCTCAACCATATACACTCCACTGTCGCTGTGAAAACTGCCCTATACTCAGCTTCACAACTCGATGTCGCCACTGTAGGTTGCTTCTTACTCAACCAAGATATGCATGAGTCTCCAAGGAAAAAGCAATTACCACTAGTGGACATGCGCGTATCATAACAACCAGCCCAATCACTATCTGTAAAAGCATGCAAGCATGGCTGAACATCTCTGCCATAAAAGAGACCTAAGCTCAAAGTGCCTCGGAGATATCTAAACACACGTTTCACCGCTTGCCAATGCTTAGTGCCAGGGCTATGCATGAATCGACTCAACTGGGAAACTGAGATACTGTATATCCAGCCTTGTGTTGCATGCATATATAAGACATCCCACAGCCTGCTGATAAAGAGAAGTGTCAAATGCATCACTGGAATCCTCAACTGAGAATCTAAATCCTGTCTCAACTAGTATGGAAACTGGCTTGCAATCCTCAAAGTCAAAACGTTGAAGTAGTTTTTCAACATACTTTGCTTGATGCATAAAAATTCCCCCCTCAATGGATACAAACTGGATGCCTAGATAGTAGCTGAAAAGACCAAGATAAGTGACATCAAAAGTATGCTGCAAATCAGTCATAAGAATGTCAAGTTTTGCATCACATGACCCAGTCAAGAGTATGTCATCGACATAAAGAACAAGCACTATAAGATCAGCCCCATTTTTGCGTACATAGAGTGTGCTTTCAATCGGACTACATGTGAAGCCAAGAGCAATCAAGTGCTTATGTATTTTGTCATACCATGCACGTGGAGCTTGCTTGAGACCATACAAGGCTTTATGCAAGCGACAAACCATATGCTCTTTCCCTTTCATAGCAAATCCAAGAGGTTGCTTCACATAAACCTCTTCTTGCAAATCTCCATTCAAGAAGGCTGTTTTTATGTCCAACTGGTGCACTTTCCAACCTCGATGGGCAGCCAATGCAACCACGGTACGAATGGTAGTCATGCATGAAGTAGGTGCAAAAGTTTCCTCATAGTCAATGCCATATTGTTGCGCATATCCTTTGGCAACCAATCTAGCTTTGTAGCGATCAATGCTACCATCAGATTTTCTCTTAATCTTATAAACCCACTTTGTACCAATGGCATTCTTTCCTTTTGGCAATTCACATAACTCCCAAGTACCATTCCTATGTATGGAATCCATTTCTGATTGCATAGCACTCATCCATTGTGGATCGTCACATGCATCTTCAAAAGAAAGTGGCTCTTCATTACATGCTGTAGCAATAAGAGAATAATCCACAAAATTACTTGATGCATGGTGAGAGCTTGATCTTGTTCTACCAAGTAAAGGTGCACTCAATTTGCTGTCCTGTAAAGTTTGTTTCAGCCACTTTGGCATAGATTGTGCACTCTTGATAGACATGCGTTCATTATGTAAAACATCTTCAATATGTACATCATGCATGGGCTGAATTTTGTGCTCAGTTTCAGCCATATTTGGACGCAAATGTTCAGCCATATGTGGCTGAAAATTTCCAACAGTTTTGGCAATTTTTGGCTGATTTTTTTCAGCCATGTTTGGCTGGAAATTCTCTGCATTTTCAGCCCTATTTGGCTGGAATTTTTCAGCCCTTTGAACCTCAGTTGGCTAGTCTACATAGTACATGGCCATAGTCAAGCGCACCATTTTGGAACAAAGGCATGAGTGTATCAAACACATCTTGTGAGCTAACTGTTGGCAGTTTTTTGCATTCAAGTAGAGGGAAAACTGAATTTTCAGCAAATACCACATCTCGACTCACAATAATTGTGTTCGTCAATGGATGGTACAATCGATATCCCTTACTTTCAACACTATAACCAACAAATATACATTTCTTTGCTTTGTCATCAAGTTTGTGATGTTGTTGTGATGGCACAAGAGCATATGCCAAACAACCAAACACACGCATATGACTAACCATAGGCTTATGACCATTCCAAGCCTCATAAGGAGTGATGACTCTCAATGCTTTTGTAGGGCAGCGATTCAACACATAATTTGCACACATGACCGCTTCCATCCAAAATTTATGAGGAAGATGCTTTCCTTTAACCATACATCGTGCCATTTCAAGTAGAGTTCTATTTTTATGCTCGGCAACACCATTTTGTTGAGGTGTATATGGCACCGTACATTGGTGTGAAATACCTCTTTCACGAAGAAAAGCACTAAACTCATGTGACATGTATTCACCACCACGATCGGTGCGTAGAGTCAAAAGCTTTTGTGAAGAAAAATTTTCAGCCATAGCTAAAAATGCTTTGAAGCAAGAAAATACCTCATTATTTGCTTTCATAGGATACACCCATGTATGGCGAGTAGCATCATCAATGAAGGTAACAAAATATACATGCTTCCCAAAAGATGGAGTCTTGACGGGACCACATACATCACTATGAACAAGTTGCTATTTTCTTGTAGTGTGTGTGTGACTATCTTTTGGAAAAGAAGCACGATGCATTTTTCCAAGAATGCAACCTTCACATGCATGCTTCTCAATGGACTCAAGTGTAGGCAAGCCAATAACCATGTCCTTGTTTTGCAAGTAGAGCAAACTATTGAAGTTTAAATGACCAAAACGAGCATGCCAAAGCTCCATTTCAGCCATGGAAGAAGTATGAGCAACTAAGGCATTCGAGGCAGCCCTCTTGTATGTATCCATGCGATACAAACCATTACATAATGTTTCGACATCATGATAACATCGCCATTGCTGAAATCATGAACCATACACTTATCATCAACAAAGTGTACATGAAGTCCAGCTTTGGCAATCAATGGAACTGAAATTAAGTTCTTCTTGATACCGGGCACATACAATGCATTTTTCAAGAGAATCACACCTCCATTTGCAGCCGTAAGCTCAATTTCTCCTACTCCAATGATAGGATAAGAGGCATTGTTTGCACACACCACATGTCCTCCTTTAGGTGCATCTTTCAAAGAGGCAAAAAATGTTTTGCATGATGTTATGTGCTTTGAAGCACCACTATCAAAGAACCAATCCGAATCAGCCTCACTCACAACCATACATTTAGAATGTAAAGAAGCATCATAATGACATGTAACAACAGATGCCCAAAAATCTTGAGCCATGTTAGCTTCATCATTCTTTGCATTTGCTGAATTTTCAGCAATAGACATGCCCGATTCCTTCTTCTTTTCATTGCGTTTAGCAAGCTTTCTACACTCATCAATAGTATGACCAGCCTTCCGGCAATATTTGCATCTCTTCTTCTTTTGTAAATCACCATCATTAGAGGAATGAGTGGAAGAGGAAGCTTGAGGCTTTGGTTTTGATGAACCAAAAGCTGAACCATACTTGCTTTTCCCCTTTTGTGAGATAGCAAGTGCTTGCGTTCCTTCAATCAAACCACTCCTATTCACTCTAGATTGCTCTTCTTGCAAAAGAAGAGACACAACCTCATCAAATGCATACATATTAGGATTTCCTTTTGCAACCAAACGAAGTGTAGTAGCAAAGCTTTGAAAAGATTCTGGTAATCCTTTCAACAATGTAGAAATGAGTGATGCATCCGGAATGATCTCATCTATGTTTGCCAATTGCTCTTTCAAGTCCTTGATGCGTGTCACATACACATCCACTGACTCATTTTCAGCCATACATACATCCTCAAGTTGCTTTCTCAAGTATGCAACACGTGCTTCATTACGCACGGCATACAAAGAAGCAAGAGTGTCCCATGCCTGTCATGATGTAGAACATGACCGAATGTGTGGAACTATATGACGCTTCACTGAAAGCGCAATCAAAGCATGAGCTTGAGCATCTTTTCCATCCCATCTAAGCTGCTCCTGTGTAGGTGGAGAAGGAGAAACCACAGTACTCGAAGAAGAAGCTCCATCTGTGACAGTAGACTGTGAAGTAGAAGCACCTGCCGGTCTTCGATCTACATCTGCCACTATGTTCCAAAGTTGTTTTGCAACAAGAACGTGCTTCATCATGTAAGACCACATCGGATAGTTGGTCCCATCAAGCTTATCTTCAGCTTGAAGCATGCCAAACAAGTCATTGCTGCCCGCCATTTCACTAAGGAACAAGAATGTGATAAAATCTTCACTTCGACGAAAACTGAAATGAGTGCTGAAATTTCAGCTCACAAACCGTCACTCTGATGGCGATTCTGACTGCACGAATGGCTTCGAAATGGGGGTAAAACCCCAACGCACCTGGTGGAAATGTTTCTGGGCTGCTGAAATTCACACTTCTATGCTCCAAAGTCGATTTGCACTGTTAAAGTGCGCGCGCGCCGCGATGCGAAAAACCGAAACTTGAGAAGAAGATAAACCTGCTCTGATACCACTATTGGGTATGTATAGAAGTGCGAGAGACACACAAGAAGCACACACAAGGAGCACAAACGCAGCAAGACACACGGAGAAGACGATGGTTGGAATAGCTCTCTCTATTGATTGATGAACTGAACTGAAGTAGGAGCTGAATAATATCCCTAAGTACAAAGTACCACCACATATGAGAGTATGTGGTAACATGGGGAAAAAACCTCTAGCCAGCACTAGAGTAAAAAGTGCCCATGTATAGGGAAAAGGTTCACATCAAAGCTACTCGAGGAACACATAAGTGTAACAATATATACATGTATATACACATGTATACAGAAATATACATATTTTAGCTCTAGATAGTTAAGATTAGGGTTTTAGGGTTTAGTATTTCAGATGTAGAATTTTAAGATTAGGGTTTTAATTAAATATATATAATTAAATATGTAAACTTAAATATATAAAAATAGGATTACGTAAGGAAAAAAAATCTGAATATATAAATAAATAAATATATAAAATAAGATAATTATATACATAAATAAATATAAAAAGAAATAGTGTTTTAAATAATTTAATTAAATATTTATAATTAAATATATAAAATTAAATATATAAAAATAGGATTACGTAAGAAAAAAAATCTTAATATGTAAATAAATATATATATATAATAAGATAATTATATACATAAATAAATATAAAAAGAACTAGTGTTTTAAATAATTTAATTAAATATATAAAAATAGGATTACATAAGGAAAAAAATCTGAATATATAAATAAATATATATATAAAATAAGATAATTATATACATCAATAAATATAAAAAGAACTAGTGTTTTAAATAATTTAATTAAATATTTATAATTAAATATATAAAATTAAATATATAAAAAGAGATTTATGTAAGAAAAGAAATATGAATATATAAATATATATATATATATATAAAATAAGATAATTATATATATATATAAATATAAAAAGAACTAGTGTTTTAAATTATCTAATTAAATATATATAATTAAATATAATTAAGTAAGGAAAAAATCTGAATATATAAATAAATATATATATAAGGTAGGATAATTATATAGATAATAAAATATGATAAGAACTAGTATTTTAAATAAATAAATATATATACAATACACAAACACACATACTTATATACCTAGCTATATTCACATATATATACATATACACATATATATACACATGCATACATATATATACATGTTTTAGTTCTAGGTCATTTGGATTAGGGTTTTAGGATTTTAACACCTATATAACATATATACACACATACACATACATATATAATACATATATATATGTATATATACATGTGTATAGAAATATACATAATTGAGGTCTAGATCTTTAAAATTAGGGTTTTAGGGTTTAGACATACATATAACTTAATTGAGAGGAAAAAAATCTGAATAAATAAATATATATATATATATAATAGGATCAATAAAAAAAAATCCAAATATATAGATAAAATAGGATAGCTATATAGATTAGGGTTTTAAAACTAGGGTTTTAAGTTTTTTTAGGTAGTTAAGTATTTAGGTCTTTAAGAGTTAGATTTTTAGGTTTAATTAAAAAACAAATGTTCTAAAATGTTCTAAAATGTCCATATAGTAGCAGATGGCTTCTTTGCATCCTGAAGAGAGAATGGCATGTCCTTGCATATAGTGCAAGTATCAAATTTATCAGGAACGACGGATTTGTACTATACATGTTAGAGAGTATGGATCCTTTGATAGGAGTCGACTGAAAAACCTACGCTATCATTCGCATGGTCCCCCAGGTGAGCAGATGGATCCAAACGATATTGCACCGGTAACCTCTCATGGATAAAAGAGAGCAGAAAAAAACTTAGACATAAAAGCAAGCACTAATAATATTACACAGAATGAACATATAGAAGAGATGCTTGAAGCATTTTATGAGATGGACGAAGATCATGATGGTGAAGAAGGTGTCGAGAGTTTCATGGACACAATAGAAATTCCACGATCAGAAGTTGATGAAGAATATGAAAACATGCGAAGATTAGCTCATTTACCACTTTACAATGGAGCAAAGATATCTGTGTACTACGTGCTTCACTCGCGATGCTCAATCTGCAATCCATTTATGGATGGACAGATAGTAGTATCACTGAATTGTTCAGGTAAGTGGAGAACAAATTGGCTTTTATTGTTGTATCACAATAACTTCATTTACTAATATCATTTTAATTGCTTATTGCAGGCTTCTTAAAGATCAATTTTTGCCAGAGGGCAGTGACATGCCTCTAACACGTGGAGATGCGAAAAAACTTTTACAGTCCATTGGAATGGATTATACTAAAATTCATGCTTGTTCGAATGATTGCATTCTCTTTCAGAATGAGTATGAGCATCTCCATGTATGTCCAAAGTGTGGAGAAAATAGATTTAGAAAAGACGTTATAGGCAAAGCAATCCCCGCAAAGGTTCTTCACCACTTTCCTATCATTCCACGAATTAAGAACATGTTTAGATGCAAATCTATAGCTGAGTTAATGTCATGGCATACAAAGAGCATGTCTACAGATAATGTAATGTGAGTGCCAGCTGACTCTGATGCTTGGAAGCACATAGATAGTAAGTGACCAGAGTTTGCTAGTGAGCCTCCGTCCATACGTCTAGGCCTAGCTATGGATGGAGTGAATCCATTTGGATTACGTAGTTCTTCATGGAGCACATGGCCTGTATGTTTGGTCAATTATAATATCCCACCATGGTTGGCCACAAAGAAAGGTCATTTATTATTAGCTCTTATTGTACCAGGTAAGTATAAGGTAAAAAACATGGATGTATATCTTGCACCACTTGTGGAAGAACTGCGCATTTTATGGGATTGGATCACTGTGCGTGACATGTCTCAACCTATAAGAAGACGAGACGTGCGAGTGCAAGGCATACTTATGTGGACAATGCATGATTGGCCTGCTTATGATGAATGTTTAGGTTTATCGATTTCGGGTTACCATGCTTGTCCTTTAGGCGGACCACGACTCGAAGCACGCTATTCCAAAGCACTACGTAAAACTGTCTATGAAGGACATCATAGATATTTGCCTGATGGGAATGTTTTACTTGAAGGACAAATTGGTCGACAAGCGTAACACCAAATGAAAGCTAGCGATTAGAAACAACTGTGGGATTCAAAAAATCCAGTTGCTGGCATGAAACGGTTGTCCATTTTTCATGAACTCCCTTATTGGAGTGAATTGGTAATCAATCATTTGGTAGACCCGATGCATATTTTCAAGAATGTGGGAGAGATTCTTTGGAAAACTTTGATCGGAAAGAAAGAAAGCAAAGCACAAAGGGACGACTTAGAAGAGCGAGTCATATACGAGAGCTGTGGGCAATTACTAAGCCCAACGGAACAATATCGTTACCAAGAGCTCCTTGGGTGCTTCGTAGGATGGAAGAGCAACAAGTGAAGAAAACAATTTCAGAGTTTCGTACACCTGCTGGATGCATGAGATGTCTAAAGACTGCTTTCACACGAAACGGCGATCTTGTAGGACTCAAGTCTTATGATTGGCACAAGTTTTTACAGTTTGTGCTCCCTGTAGCCCTAAAAGATTATCTTTCAGAGGATGTACGAAAAACCATTTATAAAAATTAGTTCTTTAGTACGGTGGATATCTTCTAAAGAGATAAATAGAGATAGCATAGAGAGTGCGAAATTCAATGCTATCGAGGTTGTTTGTATGGTAGAGAAATACTTTCCCACAAGTATTCTTATTATTCAACTTCATTTACTGGTTCATGTAGTAGATGAAGTTGCAATAGCAGGAACTGTCCATAGTCAATGGATGTTCTTAGAGCGCTTTATGAAGACATTAAAAGGGTTTGTTCGACAGAGAGCACGTCGAGAGGGTAGCATGGCAGAGGGATGGCTTGTACAAGAATCTCTTGTATTCATAACTGAGTTTCTACGTATATCAGATCCCAAAATGCCTCGCTTATGGAGCGATGATGAAGATGTTCGTCTCGTAGGCGATGAACCACAAGGTAAAGGATTGCAAAGAAAAATGGATGCAACTTTCAGAGAGAAGGCAATGAAGTTTTGCATAGTTAACTCTAAGCCTATGCAAAAGTGGTTAGAAAGGTATGAACTTGCCAAGGAAACTAACGTAAAGGAAAGAGCTCAGTTTCAAAGAAATCGTTTTACTCGATTTTTACCTCTTCCAGAAAATCTTCGACCTCTCCCACCTTTTCCAACGAGCAGATGGCTAGATGCAGCGGTTTTACAAGCAAAGGCAGCGGGTGAAGATATCTCTAAAGAAGAAGAAGAACTCGCAAAAGGATGTGATTGGGAGTATATTAAATACGGTGTACTATGGTCTCATGAACGACACTTTCGAATCGCACGAATCGATCAAAATAGGTCTACTTTTGATAGTGGAGTGATGATGATTTTTTTGCAAAAAAGTAGAGCGCGTGCAAGAGATGATAATGCTCTAGAAGGCGAGTTAGATTATTGTGGTGTGATTCAAGATATCTTGAAACTATCTTTCAGAAAGTTTGAGCAACAGTGAGACGGGATAAGAGCGGTTTGCTTCAAGTCGACTCCACAAGATTATGGATAGATTAAGGGATACATCTGTAGTTCCCGAACACTGTGAGCAAGTTGTTTTTATACCAGATTCAAAAGACTCAGAGTGGCTATTTGTTTTACAAGTCGCTCCACGTAGTAGATAAAGTTTTGAAAACATAGATGTAGAAGAAAGTCCATCTCTAGTGGGCTCAAGATTCATTCGATAGTTGAGGAGGAAGAGATCATTGTTCGAGAAGAAGAGGTCATTGTTCGAGAAGATGAAGCAATAGACGATGATCAGGAGGAAACCAGCATAGTAAGCGATTTAGAAGCCATCAATATAGAGATAGATATTCTCGGTGCATCGGATCTTCAAGAGGATACTAGAATAGAGGAGTTTTGAATAAAACACTTGTACGTACTAATTTTTGGTTTTTTTTTTTGTTTATTCCCTATATTATTTTTCTTATCACATGCTAATTATTTGAGTTCTTTTATTACTAAGCACGATGGGAGACAGTCCTCTAGTCACTCCACATTCCATGACAGAGGAGCAGTTTTTGGAGTTCATCTCTCAGGTTCCTCCTGCGTATATGGCCGCTGCATCACAGTATTGGATCCCTCGTGGTAGCACTCCTCCCGGCCTCACTCCTGGCGGCCTTACTCCGTCGGCCTCACTCCTGCTGGCCTCACTCACGCCGGTGTCACTCCCACCGGTGTCACTCCTGCCGGTGTCACTCTTGCGGGTGGTGCTACTCCCGTAGGAGGTATGTCTCCTAACTTTGTGACTCCACCACGACCATCTTTGTAGCCATCTCCTACTAGGTCTACTAGTAGACATGTGCATTCAACACCTCAGCGCGATACAGGGTCTGGCCCGTCTCGTAGATCGAGGTCACGCTCTGGAGCAGGAGGTTCTAGGAGTGGATCTACAGGTAGGTCTGGAGGCAGAGGAGGCGGTTGTTGTGGAGGCAGTATGACGGACGTTGTGTCGCCCGCTTCTACTCCTAGGACGAGTACCTCAGATGTAGGTACACCACACAGTACACCACGTACACCTTGGGGTGCTCATGATCATGATGACTCCAAGGTGTATAGTATCCGAGATGGAGCTCCAGTGATGGATGCGGTTGGCAAAGCAATGCGTGCAGGCATACGACAGCTTTGCTCCATCCAGTTTGGAAACTCCATCATACTGAAATGGAGTGAACAAGATAAAGATCGGAAGAATTGTATCACACAGATGATTTACCAAGAGTTCCAACGAGCCGATGGACATTCGATTCAGTTCAGAGTGGATTCTGCACACTGCACGTGAGGTCATGTCACATCGACGATCCGAGGCTCGTGATGCATTCAGAGAAGGCTTACCAAAGCCTCTATGGTTAGATGCTGAGGAGTGGGACATGATTCGTGACGAGCATCAGTAGACTCCTGATCGATATTGCCAGTAGCGAAATGCCGCAGCCATACGTCTAGACACGATTGGACCGTCACATTTGGGCAGCGGCGGATATGACACGATGCATCATGAGTTTGTAAGTACCATTTCATTTATTGAATTTATTTGTGTTAAATTTCTCATATATGTTTCTCTAATCTTTTTATATTTGTTTCAAGAGCTTGTAATGGGTCCTCCTCCAACACGAACGGAGGAGTCTTACGGATATAGTCATGGGTTGACTGCACTATTGCAGGACTTGGAGGGACGCGGATAGTTTCATGGGAGCATTTGCGATGAGGTAGTTAATTTATAAACTTGGTTTTTACTTGTTTGTAATTTTCATGTGAATTTATCTCATTCTATTAATGTTCTTTGTTGCAGAACTGTTGATATGGAACGTTCTTTGCATGTGTATGGCAGTGGAAGACCAATATTTTGTATTTGATTTCCATACGGCAATACATTGCTTTGCCACATTTTGTAAAAGCGTCATATATGACAGTGGTTTGCCACACTCTTGTACATGCTTCATTATTGAAATATATAACTTCTTTTGTGCATGGTTCATTGTTCATTCTGATTATCTCTTTTGTATACAATAATACTCTGTTTCATGAAATCATATTTCGGTTGTCATTAGAGTACACATCTGTTGGAATTTGGGGCCCCAGGATCGTTCCAATACTAAAACCTCTTGAGCATACACAACTTAATTGACAAGATGATAAGTGAGATAAAGAACGAAAGAGATCTTGAGACAAGGATAGGGAACGTAAGCTGGATGCTTACTTCACTAAAAATAATAGATGTCCAAATTACAACATGGGAGTACTACTCAACCATATAAAGTGGTGCACTCACTAATGGAAGAATAAGAAGATGATGATACAAAATTTAGATTATGTTGAAATAATCTAAGTGTGTGTGAAGAGAACGAAGCAACGAAGCTAACAAAATAGTGTAACAAAATTGTAAATCAACCACAAGGTTAATTCACAAAAGATAGTTATCACCACCTCGTAGAAGACTTCTTGCTGTGATGAGAGAAGCCTCTCCTTCACCAAAACGTCACCTCCTTCAAGAGTGTGAGAACTTTCTGTCTTCAAGAAGATCTCCAAGCTCTAGATCTTTGAGTGAGTGATTTACACAATGAGCCAAGGGCCTTATTATATAGTTTTTGAGAATCCATGAAAAGCTAAAAGAAGGTTTAAAGCTACGATCGTAGAACGATAACGGAGAAATGAACTCTTCCGCGGTCCGTGCGTATGCGTTTTCATCAAAAGCAAAAACATATCTTAATCGCAAACAGCATCAGGACTCGAACTCAGGTGGATCAGCGAACGTCTTTAGAGGCTTTATCTAGACTACGGCGCCCACGTTGATTCCTTTGGAAAAGTCTATAAAGAAGACAATATACACCTACGCTCATCTGCGACTAAAAGATGAGACTTCTGGTTTTGATTGTTGCACAATCTTAGACTACTGTTGGATGATTTTGGAACCATATTGACATTGATTCCAACAATCCCTCCTTCAATGTCATATTGGTACAAGTTTCAGTAACCTGCAAATCTTCTCATGACTATCTCTAGTCAATGCTTTTGTAAAAATATCTACAACATTCTGACTAGAAGGAACCTAAACTAGCTCAATGTGCTTCTTAGCTATGTGCTCTGGAATATAGTGGTAGTGTACCTCTATATGCTTTGTCCTTGCATGATGCACTGGATTCTTAGCTATAGGTATAGCACTATGGCTATCTGAAAATATTTGAATGGGTTGATGTACTCTTACATCAAGATAACTGAAAATCTTCTGCAACCATACTGACTCTAGAGTAGCTGTAAATGCTGCATGATATTCAGCTTCACATGATGAAGTGGCAATAGTGGGTTGTCTTTTTGAAAACCATGAGATAAGACAATCTCCAAGATTAAAAAAAAATCCACTAGTACTTCTTCTTGTGTCTCTATCACCTGCCCAATCAGAATCTGAAAATCCTTTTAGTAACAAATATGTAGATTTTGAAAATACCATAGCATAATTTGAAGTTCCCTTCAAATAATGAAAGCTCCGCTTTACTGCTTTCCAATGTAACACTGTCGGATTCTGCATGAACCTTGATACTTGAGAAACTGCAAACTGTATATCAGGACGTGTATTACAAAGATATATCAAGCAACCCACTGCTTGACTATATAGAGTAGCATCAAATGGCTCTGCATCTGCAACCATTTGTAAAGACATGTTCTGATCCATAGGTGTTTGCATAGGTTTAGAATCACCCATCTGAAACCTTTCCAAAAGTTTCTCAATGTACTTCTGTTGTGTCATGTAGATACACTCATCATTCACATCAAATGTTTGCTTCAATTCTTCTTTGAACATCTGCAAATCTTCATCTCTAGGACCTGTGACTATAATATCATCCACATAAATGATTGCTATAATCATCATACCTGTTTCAACTTTGACATAAAGAGTTGGAGTTGCATCTGGGTTATGCTCTAGGTGCCTGTTTTAAACCATACAAAGCTTTTATAAGCTTACACACTAAGTGTTCTTTACCTGTCTCTTCAAAACCTTCTGGCTGCTGAATATACACATCCTCGTGTAAATCACCATTTAGAAAAGCAGTTTTGATGTCAAGTTGATATATATGCCAACCAAAATGTGCTGCTAGAGCAAGTATTGACCTAATAACAATCATCCTAGACGTAGGAGCAAATGTCTCATCATAATCAATACCTTTTTGTTGTGCATATCCTTTGACAACCAATCTGGCCTTGTATCTATCAATAGTACCATCTTCTTTCCTTTTGATTTTGAAGATCCATTTTATACCTATAGCCTTCTTTCCTTCTGGTAACTCACATAGCTGCCAAGTTTGATTCTTATGAATAGAATCAATCTCTTCTTGCATAGCTTTTCTCCAAATAGGAATGTTAAGTGCATCTTTAACACAGGCAGGTTCATCTTCAACAGTCGTAAGTGCCAAAATATCATGAATCTCAAAGTCTTTAGCAAAACTTACATGATCTTTTTGCTGTCTAGTTTGACTTCTTGTTCTTACATGATCTTGTTGTTGTTGTCTAGTCTGACTCCTTGTTCTTCCAGTAAAAGTCTTTATACCACTATCTTTCCAAGTTTGATATAACCACGTAGGTGTATCCTTGAATAGTGGTAAAACTCTTTCTAAACTTTCAGCTTCCACAGGTTCTCGAACTTGTCCTGCTGCGGTACTAGGACTTTTTGGAACTTTAACTTCTTCCATTTCTGGAATCAAAGTTTCTTGTGGAACTGAGTCTGTAGAAGGTTGTGAAATTCCTCTTTCTTCAACTTTTTCTTGAATAGTAGGAATTTGAGTTTTAACTCCCTCCTAATATGGTTGAACATGTACATCCGGAATCTTTCTAAAAATTCCATAGTCATTTTCACTAATGAACTCCGGAATTTCTGCTTCTTTATCATAAACCTTATCTTCAACAATATAAGCATTACATGAAAGAATAACTTCACCTGTCTCTGGAACATAAAACCTGTATCCTTTACTTTCAACAGGATATCCAATAAAAACAGCTTTCTTTGCCGTTACATCTAGTTTGCCTTGGTCCTTTTTCTCAACATGTACATAAGAAAGTGATCCAAACACTTTGAAGTAACTCACATTAGGTTTTCTACCATAATAAGCTTCATACGGTGTGATTACCTTTAAAGCTTTTGTAGATGACCTGTTTAAAATGTGATTAGCTGTATGTACTGCATCAAACCAGAATTTTGGTGAAAGCCTCTACGCCATCATGCTCCGCATCATTTCAACAAGTACTCTATTCTTTCTTTCTGCAACACCATTTTGCTGAGGAGTATAAGAAATAGTAAGGTGTTGAGTAATACCTTTCTCATCAAGAAATGTCTGGAACTCATTTGACAAGTATTCTCCACCTCTATCAGTTCTGAGAATCTGGATAGTTTCCTGACTTTCATTTCCAACCATAGCTACAAACTTCTTGAACATAGGAAAGACTTCTGACTTCGCCTTAAGACCATAGATCCATGAGTATCTTGTAAAATCATCCATAAATAGGACAAAATACCTGAAACCCTGAATAGAGTCTGCTCTCATAGGTCCATTCACATTTGAATGAATAATCTGCAATTTCCTGGTAGCTGTAATATGACCATGTTTCTTGAAAGGTAGTTTATGCATCTTACCTTCAAGACAACCTTCACATATATTTGAATCATCAGGTAGCTTGAATGAGGGTAAACTCTCAACCATACCTCTGTCTTTGATATTCTTGAGAGCTCCAAAACTGATATGTCCAAATCTTTCATGCCATAGCTTCATATCTTCCACCGGTGACGAAGATTTGACTGCATATGCCTGACTGATTTTTGACAAAACAAAGATCCCTCCTTTATGCGTACCTTGCAAAAGACACTTGTCTTCTTTATGTGATAAGATCTTACAAAGATCTTTCTCAAATACAACTTTAAAACCATCACTTAAAAATGCAGATATAGAGAGCAGATTCTTCTTCATTTCAGGTACATAAAGGACATCAGAAATTTGAAAAACACCACCTTCTCTTGACTTTAGGGTTACTGTACCTATTCCCACAACATCCAAATCATTACCATCTGCAATAGTAACTCTTCTACCTGAAGAATAGGAAAGAGAAGAAAATACATCTCTGCAACCTGTCATATGCTTTGTAGCACCTGAGTCAAATATCCAAGGACTTGCTTAAAGAACTTGTAAAGCTGCTTGATCAAAAGCTACTTCCTCAATGGTGATACAGGCATAAGAATCACCTTGAGATTTCCCTTTTTTATCATCTTCTGCAACATTACCTGATGCCTTTTTCTTTTCTGCTGCAATCCTTCTATAACATTCTGACTGAATATGTCCACGTTTCTTGCAAAAAGAACATATTTTTACCTTCTTCTTAGAAGAATTCTCTTTAGATATCGTAGATACAGAATCTGAAGTAGAAGGTGATTGGGACCTACTTTCCTTCTTGGATTGTTTTTCCTTCTTCTTATCCTTCTTCTTCTTATGACCCTTTGATGAAGATGAAAGTTCTTCTTCATTCTCTTCCATTCCCTTCAACTGATCTTCATCTTGAAGTAACAAGAACTCAAACTCTACAAATGTAATCTCTCTATCTCTTTTGGTAAGGGTAAGAGTGGTTATGAAAGATCGATATGAAATAGGAAGTGAATTAATCAACGTATTTACCATTTCTTCATCTGATATCTCAACTCCTACATTTAGAAGTTGATCTCTCAAGTCAACGAGTCTCGTAATGTGGGTTTGAATTGACTAACCGGCTTTCATCCTTGTATTTGCTAGTTGTCTCCTCAAGTGAGCTTTCCTAGCAGGATTTTTGCTTTGAAAAAGATTCTCAAGCTTCAACCAAGCTTGACTAGAACTTCTGCAAGATCTGATCTATGGTAGAATATGATTTTTGACACTCATTGCTATGAATGGAAGTGCTAAAGCATCTCTAGCATCCCATCTTGCCTGATCTTCAGTAGGAGGAACTCTAGGTAAAGACCTAGCAGTGACTCTGGATGTCAAAGTGGTTACCTCTTCTTCAGTTGGTTCTGTAATTGTAATTCCAGTACCTGTTGAAGCTACTGTAGATCCTTCTTCGCCTTCTCGTCTTGGTCTTGTTAAAGATCCATTGACGATACTCCATAAATCCTTTGTCACTAACAAGTTCATCATCATGAACTCCACATGGGATAATTAGAAGATCCATCCAAATTGTCTTCAATCTCAATTCTAGCTCTGATACCAAAACCCTAAAGCTCTGATACCAAGTGTTGGAATTTGGGGCCCCAGGATTGTTCCAATACTAAAACCTCTTGAGCATACACAACTTAATTGACAAGAAAGAAAGAAAGAAAGAGAAAGAAAGAGATCTTGAGACAAGGATAGGGAACGTAAGCTGGATGCTTACTTCACTAAAAATAATAGATGTTCAAATTACAACATGGGAGTACTACTCAACCATATAAACTAGTGCACTCACTAATGGAAGAATAAGAAGATGATGATACAAAATTTAGATTATGTCGAAATAATCTAAGTGTGTGTGAAGAGAACGAAGCAACGAAGCTAACAAAATAGTGTAACGAAATTGTAAATCAACCACAAGGTTAACTCACAAAAGATAGTTACCACCACATCGTAGAAGACTTCTTGCTGCGATGAGAGAAGCCTCTCCTTCACCAAAACTTCACCTCCTTCAAGAGTGTGAGAACACTCTGTCTTCAAGAAGATCTCCAAGCTCTAGATCTTTGAGTGAGTGATTTACACAATGAGTCAAGGGCCTTATTATATAGTTTCTGAGTATCCATGAAAAGCTAAAAGAAAGCTTAAAGCTACGATCGTAGAACGATAACGGAAAAACAAACTCTTCCGCAGTCCGTGCGTATGCGTTTTCATCAAAAGCAAAAACATATCTTTATCGCGAACGGCGCCAGGACTCGAACTCGGGTGGATCAGCGAACATCTTTTGAGGCTTTATCTAGACCACTGCGCCCACGTCGATTCCTTTGGAAAAGTCTATAAAGAAGACAATATACGCCTACGCTCATGTGCGACTAAAAGATGAGACTTCTGCTTTTGATTGTTGCACAATCTTAGACTACTGTTGGATGATTTTGGAACCATATTGACATTGATTCCAACAACATCACATGTACTCGGTTTTTTTTGGGCAAAGTGTATTGTCTTTTGTTAAGCAACATAATGGTAATGTTGCTGTAGCAAAAGACAAAAAACTTTGCCCAAAAAAAAATTTGCAGGTATGGTCGTCGGTATACGTGATGGTACTCCCAATAGTGTCATCGGAATAACCGTCGGTACACCTAGAAGGTGACGGTACTTCTAGCAGAAGCCTCGGTATGTATGCCGGTATTACCGACGCATATACTGATGCATGTACCCACGCCTATACTGACGCATGTACCGACGCCTATACTGATGCATATACCGACCCTTATACCGACTCTTTGGTACCGACGCTTATACCGACTCTTTGGTACCGACGCGAAAACCGACCTTTACATCGGCGTCGCAGCAAATAAAGCCGTGTTCATTTTCCTCGGTAAAAACCTCGGTATACCATCGATCTGTTGTAGTGAAACATGGATAGAAAAATCTAGAAAGTTTATCCATTGGATTTTGATATGTATATCAGAGAGCCTGATTCCACATATTATGAAGGCTAGTACACTGAAGGAAGCTTGGGATATAATCCATAAGATTTATGGTACATCTACGAAAGCTAGAAAAATTCACTTAAAGCAAAAATTACATAATGTATGGCGTGAAAATAGGTCGATAACAGATTATGTGACTGAAATTAGGAAGATCACTAATGATTTAGCTTCCATAAATTGCACGGTCGATGATGATTGTATGATTTCAGTTATGCTAAATGGTCTAGGACCAGAGTACAAGAGCTTAGATACTCCTATTTCAGTGAGAGGCACTATGCCAAATTTTGACTTGGTTTGAATGCATCAGGAAGTGGTAATTCAAGAGATCATGCATTCTTTCAGCATAGAGGAAGAGGTTCTAATCGTGGACGATCATCTTCTAGAAATACAAATATAGTTGATATGCCAAGAGGTAGAGGAAGATCATACTCTAGAGGTGGAGGAAGATCACATGCACCTGGGAATTGTTACCATTGCAACAAGTATGACCATTTTTGAGAAAGATTGTTATTATAAGCAGAATAGTCAAAGAGGAAAAGGTAGAAGCCATTATGCGGCACATGGAAATTTTATTGCTAAAAGTTCATATAGAGACTATGACAGAGATAATATGTTTGCAATGGAGCATGTGTTGAATAGTATGTCAAAGTCTGGAAATGATATGAACTGGTACATAGATTCTAGTTGCACAAATCACATGACGAGTATTGGAAATTGATTTGAGTCAAAAGAGGCTTTGAAGACTAAAGACTATATAGTAACTGGTGATGATACCTTACACGTGATTATTGATGTTGGAAATATACCACTAGTATAAAGAAATGATGTTCGAAACACATTAAATGATGTCTTATATATACCTAGCGTTACAAAGAACCTAGTTTTGGTTGGTCATCTAACAAATCAAGACATGGAAGTAATTTTTAATAAACATGGATGTTTTATACATGATTTCAAGTATGGAAAAAGAGAAAAATTACTTGGTTATGAAAAGATGGGTAGATTGTTCACGTTCGACATGGGTACACCTCTTTATGAGAACATGTATGCCAAGAATAGTAAATATTCAGATATAGCTTAATTATGGCATAAACGAATTGATCATATCAATTTGAGAAAATTGAAGTCCATGGAAAAGCAAATGTTAGTACGTGGACTGCCAAGATTTGGTCATTTAAACTTTAAAATAATTTGTGAAGCATGCACATTTGGAAAATATCAATGTATGAAGTTTCCAAGAAGAGAAATGCACAGGAGGAGACCTCTAGAGCTAATCCATAGTGATATGGTTGGACCTGCTAGAACAAAATCAGTTGGTGGCTCACTATATTTTTTGATATTTATTGACGATTATAGCAGATATACATTTTATTTCCTGAAGCATAATAGTGAAGTTTTTGAGTGCTTTGTGAGATTCAAAAATATGCTTGAAAAGCAGTTGGGAATGTATATAAAATGCCTACAATCAGATTCAGGAGGAGAATATATCTCAAGAGAATTTCATCAATACCTTAGTGATCATGGAATCAGAAGACAATTTTCTTGTAGATACACACCATAACAAAATGGTATTGCAGAATGCAAAAATCGTGTGATTGAGGAAGTTGCTAGAGCCATGTTGAATGAAAAGAATATGCCAGATATGTTTTGGGCAGAAGCTTGTCATACGGCTATGCATATTATAAATAGAGCTCCCACATGCATGCTTCATGATCTCACTCCTTATGAGAGGCTATGGAAGCATAAGCCTAATGTTAGCTATTTATGATTGTTTGAAAGTATTTGTTATGCACACGTGCCTAGACAGTTGAGACACAAGTTTTGAGGCAAAATCTGAAAAGTGCATATTTGTTGGATACTCAGAAGAGAAGAAAGGATATCGATGTTATAATCCCATTACAAAAGAATTTATAGTGAGTAGAGATATTATATTCAATGAAAAAGCACCATGGTGCGCACCCAAAGACATGGTTGTGATAGAGAATGATATGGATGATTCTATACATAATGTTCATGATGAGCCACGAACAAGCCGTAGGAATTTTGACCATGAAGAAAGTCAAGACTATGATTCATATGAGTTTCCTATACTTGAAACATCATGGAGTGAAAATGCAAAGGACTATGCAAGAAGAAAGGAGAAAGGGAAAGATACGTACATGTCTGATTCAGATATTGAAGATGAGATAGTTACGCCTGGCATGCTGAAAAATATGAAGGAGAAATATGTTCCTCCACACGCAAGGAAAGAGACACATTCAAGATCAAATGAAGAAACATCTTTGAGACGATCTACGAGAGTAAAACATCCTGTGGATAGATTGAATCTATACAATAAGTCTATGAAGCTTCATTATGCATACATGACTGAGAGAATCAAGTATGAGGAGACAAAGAATTTTCATGATGCGTCATAAAGTGAAGATTGGTGTAAAGCAATGGACGATGAGATGAATGCGTTGAAGAAGAATGATACATGGAAATTAGTGAAATTGCCACCGAATAAGAAAGCTATTGGATATAAATGGGTATATAAAGTGAAGTGCAAAAGTGATGGTTCATTGGAAAGATTTAAATCACGTCTAGATGCAAAAGGATATGCATAAGTGTATGGATTGGATTATGATGAAACGTTTAGTCCAGTGGTGAAAATGACAACGGTGAGAAGCATGATTGCATGGGCTGCTATGAACAATTGGAAATTGTATCAAATGGATGTTAAGAATGCATTTTTGAATGGAAAATTGCATGAGGAAGTGTATATGCAACAACCAGAAGGTTATGTGCATCCCAAGTATTATGATTATGTATGTAAGTTAAAGAAAGCGCTTGATGATTTGAAACAAGCACCACAAGCATGGTGTGAACGATTCACTGAGAAGTTGTTGGATCTGAAATTCATGCAATCGAAGACTGATTATTCACTATTTGTATGGAATCAAGACAGCGAAACGATTCTATTAGTGATTTATGTTGATGATTTGATCATTACTGGCAACGATGAGAAGAGGATTGCTGATTTGAAAAAGCAACTGAAATCTGAATTTTTGATGTTGGATTTGTGAGAGCTAAAATACTTTTTGGGAATCGAAGTAATTTCTATGAAAGAGGGAATTTGGATGATACAACGTAATTACATGCTGGAAATGCTTGAGAAATTTGGTATGAGTGCATGCAAACCTGTTGATACGCCACTTGATGCTAATGTTAAGCTTATGGATGATGGAAAGTACTTGCATGATGCCAATATGTATAGAAAGATGGTTGAAAGTTTGATTTATGTAACAAAGACAAGACCGGATTTAGGTTTTGCAGTTAGTTTGGTGAGTCACTTTATGCATAAACCATGTAGAGTGCACTTGGATGCAATGTGACACATATTATGATATGTGAAAGGAACGTGCAACTTTGGTTTGTTTTATGAGAGAAAAGTTCAGCCTTGTATATATGCATACATGGATGCGGATTGGGTAGGAAATATCATGGATCGAAGGTCAACGAGTGGATTTTCATTTTCGCTTGGAAGTGCAATCATTTCATGGAGTAGCAAGAAGAAACTAACTATCACTTTATCAAGTATCGAAGCTGAATATAGAGGCATTACAGAAGCCATTTGTGGAGCAACATGGATTAAGTACCTACTCGAAAACATGGGAGTCTACATCGACGGAAAGGTGGTCATCTATTGTGACAATGTGAGCAGCATTATGCTATCAAAGAATCCAGTTTATCATGTGAGATCGAAGCACATCGAAGTTCATTATCATTTTGTTCGTGAGAAGGTCATCGAAGGAGAATTGGAGTTGATTCACATCGGCATTGGAGAACAAGTGGCAGATATCTTCACCAAAGCTCTTCCGAAAGAAAAGTTCATCTACTTTAGAGAAGCTTTAGGAATTAGAGAGCTTTAGTTGTATCTAGATTTCATTTCATGTTATTTCATCTTGTATGGACATATGTGTTTCTTTCGTTTTGTATTCAAGCTCATTCTGAGCTTGAGGGGGAGATTTGATGATGTGGCACTTTATACTTATTGTGAAAAACAAAAAAAAAAAAACAAAAAGTACGTAGAATCCACCGCTTTGAACAATGACGTAGTAATCCAAAATATTATTGTCTCTCTATCTCCCTCTAGCTCGTCTGTATCGATGTTGCCATAGTTGCGCAACACACTAACAAATTAGAAGCACCAAACAGATAGCCAGATCTACATGCATGTGTGTTGTATAACACACGGAAACAATGCCTGGAAGCTTCGTGGAATGCTAAAATGAATGCCTTCTTCAGAATAATAGAAAGGATCTTGAATAGCTCATGTGCAGGTAGCTCATTACAAAATCCTTTCTCAAATTTTTTTTTCTTTTTTTATCTCCATCGTTTCAACACATTTTCTGCAAGGAGAAGAACAGAATGCACAAAGTTGATTGTTTTCATTCATAAGGAACAAGTCTGAACTAATTCTGATGATGGCCATTATATCATGGAATACTAGTCTTTTTCCTATCTGGTAAAAGCTTGCCTTTAACTTCTAGGTTAATTTGAACAGTAAGAAGTGCATGGTATGGATCGTAGAATTTCGGCTATAATTGAATATGTATCTTGCTTAAAGTCGTTGTTAAGTGAAGATAAGCTCGAGGTGTGCAATTGAGTAATATATTTAGACAGCAAGAACGTGGAAACATTGCATAATTTAACACATAAGAAATTATGATAAAATGAAAGAATGGTTTATGTAGAAATGAAATGAAAAAGAATAGATCCATAGTTATCATATATAAATACTAGTTCACAATTCTACACATAACATATGAACACATAATTTGCCATTATTTGTTATAAACAATGCATCCAGGTAGTTGATAGATACCTTCTCTTTTAGAGTAAGGTAGTCGCTTGAGTAAGGATGATACATGCACATAGGGTTATGAGTTGCAGACTTCCCACCTTGACGCGAAAAGGCTCAAATTGAGATTCATTGGACGTCATGAGCTTCTTGACAGCTTAATAAGGTTGTGTTTGGTTATTTCAAATGAACACAACAGATATGAGTCTATATGTTGAGTGTGATGTATTACAAACGGAAGAGTAAATGTGTTGTCTGTTTGTGCATCCAAGATTGAATCTCAGAAACGATGAATATACTTTGCTATGTTCATGTGCTATGTCAACGGCTTGAATCCACACATAAACATGATGCCCATAATTATCTATTCTAATTTTATTCTCCCTCCTTTCCATGAAAACTGATGATAGCGTAAAAATAAAAATTCATCCACTTTTATGGAGAGCCTTAGCTTTTATTTAGAAAAGCCCAATTCTACAATGATCCTTATCTCAACCATTATTTTTATGAATTTCTAGAAATAATTTGCTATGTAAATAAAAAAGCCCAATTCTACAATGATCCTTATCTCAACCATTATTTTTATGAATTTCTAGAAATAACTTGCTATGTGGGTCTTTATTTACAACATAAATAAAATATATAATTTTCTTTATTTGTATCTAGATATGGCCAAAGAAGTCCATGCCCATCCACCACCCTCATGAACCTTCAACTACTATATCTAAACACAAAACACATTAATATCTTAATAATAAACTCCAACAATTCAACATTCAATAAGTGATAACATGCCCCCAACTAAGAAAGCAACTAACCTCAATTGATATTTACTGAATAAAAATAAGCATGTTCCATGTAAAAACATATGCATGAAAATGTATCTTGGATGAATTAAATTATTGTGATTGTGAATTCTATGAAAATTTAAGTGATCATCATGAGGACTTAATGAAGTCTTATGGATCCAATGAGATTCCTTAATAATAAGGAAGGGGAAGTGCTAAATGGGACAAACATTTAACAAAATATCTATAAAAACTAGCCAACCCAAGAAAAAAATGTACATCATGAACTGATTAAGCTACATGGCTACAATTACTTTGATTTTATTTGGATCTACATGCACTCCTTGGCTAGAAATGACATGCCCTAAATATCATAGTAAATTGGAAAAACTAACTTTTATCAATATTGGCATAAACTATGTTCTTACGTAACAAACTCAAAACTATTTCTAAACGTTTCTCATGTTCATGTTCATTCTTATTATATACTAATATATCATAAAAGAAAACAAGAATGAAAGCTTGATATTCAAGGAAAATATTACTCATCATATGTGAAAATGTAATAGAAGCATTTGTAAGTCCAAAGACCATTACCATAAACTCATGACAGCAAGTTGGAGTCCTAAAAGCAATCTTGTAAATATCACTATTGCGTCATGTGTGTATAATGATAACCTGATTTAAGTCCAATCTCACTAAAGATATAGGCTCCTTGAATATGATCAAAATAACAAGGTCTACAATGATTATGTCATGGAGGATTTGATATGGAGGAAGTTTTTTTTTCACTCAATTAAATCATAAAGGCGTAGATAGAGAGGATGGGAGAAAGCAATGGGAAATCCTTAATTGAGGGCTCATACGAAGGAGCTCATCATCATCTCCAACCAATCAACATGGGATTTGGATAGCATAGCTTCATATAACAAATATAAGATAAAATGTAAGTTGTGATAAGTATGCAAGAAGATGGTGCCAAATTTTTAATAACATCTGACACATTATAAGCTAAGTATCAATATAGATAATCTACCAATAAGTGTTGTTTGAGCTTCAATAATTCATGGAAGAAAATTACAAACATGAAAGAGAATGATTTATTCTTCTAAAACGAGATTAAAGGGACAAAAGCAAGAGAAAAAGCTATATGATACACAAAATATCAATTCTGATTGTTCAGATTTTGAATCTATGTAGTCATATTCCAAAGAAATCTAAAGAAAGAAGGAATGGACATTCAAAGCTTGTATTTGATCATATCTTATGGCACAAATTAAGCAATAAAAAACAAATTGGATGTTGTGAGATGGCTGATATTTTCAAATTCAAAACCATGATCTTATACATATCATTAAATGGAAATTTAAAGCCAAAGCTCGGCAAAATGGAGGCTTGCGATGAAGATTGGAGAAGGAGAAAAAGATGTTGATAAATTGAGGGTGTGGACGCATCCATTTAATCTAGAAAAGATACATGAAATAGAGAGAAAGAATATGTACAACTCTATGTGCAACAAACAAGAAAGATAACAATTAGATTGCATAACTAAGATGATGTTAATTGTTTTCTTTTCACATTTGTTAGCAACTGGCATTTAATTATATTGAAATTGATGGGAAGGACCTTCAAGAGAGACTGAAAATGTATTTCATTATCCCATGTCTGGCTCTCCACCGTGCACCCTAGGGGAAATGTTGGCTCACTTATTAGAATTAATAGTAGTTGGTATGATAGACTTGTGGATACCCAAGCAGATCAGCACCATTAGTTGATTAGCACTTCCTTTGGGAGTCCTCTGCACTTCACCATTGTCTTCATGTATGCTTCCAATTTCATTTCAGAAAGAATTATCACTTGGAAATCATCGTTCTTTGTGGGGACTTTAATGTGGTGGAGGCTCTTTTTGATAGATGGGGGAATAGAGGGTGGATGATTGATTTGATGGGGGAAGTATCTCAACTCCTATGCAATGACGAAGCGCAAATGACCTCCACATGTATCCTTTTTTGACCTTTGCACACCCAAAATGCTCTTTCATACAACATATATAGAGAACTCCAGTGAACTTTTGTAGACCTGTAGTAGACACCAAGAGCTTTCCAAGAATACAAATTTCACTCCAAATGGATGCTTACACAAATAGAAACAATGTCTACGACATCAGCTAGTTGAATGCTCACAACCGCTAGTCAAACAGAGACCTCAATTCACTCCAGCAAGATTTTCTCAAAGATTATATAGAAAATGAATCCCAAAATTGAATCAACTTTAGAGCAAGCTAGTAGGTACCCTATGACACCAAAATTAGAGAAAATAGATAAATAGAGAAGGGTAACCAGCCCTTTTGATAGTATGGGCAGAAATCTGAATATACATGAGATGTGTGACCTAATAGGTTATAGAAGAGTGAATATGAGTGACTGAAAGAGGAAGGATCAGTGTGAAACTGATAATCAACAAACCCTCATCTAACCTTAGGCTATGGAAGACCCTAAGTCAGATACATGTGTGAAAAGATCACATACTTAAAAAGTATCAAAGAATGCTAACAAGTTTGCTGCCAGAAATCCTCAAACTCATGTGAACACACCTTCTCAAACACCTCATCCAAATATGCATAAAGCATATACGTAGTGATTCTCTTGTACCTATGCCGAATAGGACTTCTGCTGATATGGATGCTATGAAGTTAATCAAGATCCTAGCTTCTTGATTATTCTCCATTTTGATTTCACCTTCTATGTGTAGAGACAAGTGCTCACACCACTTGTAGTGTGCTCATCTATTTTGTTTTACAATTGTTGACATGAGGGGATTTGAATGATTTTTCTAACTTTTACAAAAGATATAATGGTATGATGATATGCAGCCTTTGAGTGACTCTTTATAAATGAGAGTCCATACAACTTGAATTTTTTGTATATGAATGCAAGTCAAATTGACTTTTGATAGCACATCTAAGGTGCCCATATCCTTCGCGGTTGGAGCAAAACAACTTTTTACCTTTGTTTGAAATGTGTTGAGTACACTTTCCTTTTCTTCCTTTTGTGAGGAAGTCTTCTTCTTCATCTTTGAGTGCGTTGAATGCACTTTCTTTATCTTCCTATGGTAAGGAGGTCTTCAAGAGTGCGTTGAATGCACTTTCCTTCTTTACTTTACTTCTTCCAATTGATATGGAGAAGTGAGTAAGCTCTTTGAGTAGTGACGTCCACGTTCCTTGCCTCAGTCACTTAAATCTTCTTCTTTTCAATCTTCTTCAATGGTGAAAGAGTGCTTAGATAGCACTTGGCTGCAAATGCAATGAGCTTGAATAGCACTTGACTATAGATACAAGCTTCTTATGTTTTGTACATATCTCAATATAGAGAACAATGGAGCTTGACTTCTTCATAAAGAAATGAAGTTAATCAAGATCCCAGCTTCTTGATTATTCTCCATTTTGATTTCACCTCTATGTGTAGAGACAAGTGCTCACACCACTTGTAGTGTGCTCATCTATTTTGTTTTACAATTGTTGACATGAGGGGATTTGAAGACTTGAAGTAGCTCTCGATGGCTTTGGATGGCTCTGATACCACTATGAGTGAGTGAAAATACACTCTAATGCGCAAACGTGTATAGGAAAGTACAATATGAATTTGCTTCAAGAATTGCACATAGGTAAAAAATCATGATCCCATTTGATTTGGATCCAAGTAAGCTTCAATAAAATGTATGTGAAACATGCGCAAGAGCAAGCTTGTAAATTGTACTCATGATCGATAATAGCATGTGAACATCTTCAATGTAAATACACTTCATCACTTGATGAACTTAACCTGATATGTAGCATAGATGGAGCCGAAAAACATATTACTCCCTTAAGGAGAATAGCAATGTACAACTTGCATATTATATTTGAATTCATATTCTGTCAACTGAGAGTAAGCAAATGAATTCATCTCTCTAGCTCGCACACAATATACCCCGGCTATGTCATTTGTAGTCGATACTTCATCCGAAACTTCAACGGTCAGCTTTCAGTCTTTGCAGCTCGCACACAGTATACCCGGCTGTATGTCATTTGTAGTCGATACTTCATCTGAAACTTCAGCGATTAGCTTTCAGTCTTTGCAGCTCGCACACAGTATATCCCGGCTGTATGTCATTTGTAATCGATACTTCATCCGAAACTTCAGCGATCAGTTTTCAGTCTCTCGTACATGGCAGAAGTCAACAATGAGTATCATATATAAATAATGAGTGGCATTCACAGATGAATTGTACACCATAGTGATCAGCATTGACAGTATCAACTTCATGTTAACATGATCATAGTGATCAGGTTCTCATGACCTCATATGATCACGTTTTCATAGATCAGAGTTCATACTCAGATAAAAGGAAAAATGACACACGCATGCTCGGAACCAAAGTAAACAGACTTGTAGATGGTTTCAGATCCAATCAATCATTAGAAGATGACCAGAGATCTATCTTCAAATGATGAAGATACATACTTCATATATATCACGTTGTTGTGTACGTTAGCATAGATAAAACATTGTATCATAAATACTTTCTCATAAGTATAGAGATGCGCAACTATCAACTAAATTGGCTCGTTAAAATCATCATTGTTTTCATGTGATCAACGTTGTTGTATGGAATAACACTAAACATATGATGGCATGAGACAGTGCTTGCTGTGAGATAGCGCTTCTAGTTATATTATGACAACTGTACACATCACATGATGATCATAACAAACGATGGTATGTGACAGGCTTGATATGAATTAGCTCTTCTAGTTTTACACATTCTGACAACTGCGTATATCACATGATGATCATATATTTATGTGTGGACATTGATATGTATGAATATGAATGATAAAATGTATAAGCATACTCTCCATTGGATAGGATGAGTTGCCGTACGCAGTGGACAGAGATCAAATTTTACAGAGATGAGAAGATACGCAGTAGAGGGTTGACGCAAGAACATAACTGTCTAACACAACAAAGAGGAGAAGATAAACGACAGGGGGTCGACATAAGCATATAACAATCTAACAGAATCACCCCAACTTTTCATTGAAGTATAATGCTTTATATACAATGATGTCAAGCGGCAGAACTCACCGCGAGTGAGCTTCTTTCTAAAAAACGTAAGTTAATTTCCTTGATTTGAGGATAATATCCATCTGTCATCGTGCAACTATATGATGTCCTTGATTTAAGGAATGACTATGCAAATTGCCTATTGCAAAGAGAATTACTAGAGTCATATGCAAATGTGTTTGATGAGCCGTGGATTTGTAGATTGTTTGCTCCAACACTAGAGACTATGGGGTGTTGAGGGAAATGCCCACATGAAGTCGTATTTTGATTTCTTAAAAGGAGGTGTAGTTGCTAGACATGAGGGATAGCTATTAAATGGCATAGCGTAGATTGAAACCCCTTAGAGTGTTTTTCATTACTTATGGGCTCCACAAGGAGCATTGACATATGCTCACACAACGTAGCTCACTTATGAGCAATGGCTTCCACTGAGAGAGGAAGTTAGATAGGATTCCATATAGTAAGGGAATCCAGTAATACCTACTGTGGGGCTTAACAACTAGCTAGCCTTGATAGATTAATGATCTTTGTATCATATCAAAGCTAGTTTAGTTATACCATATGGGATTCATGAGAATTCAGCAAATATGATATTTAAGAGTTTCGTCTTTATGATGGGAACTAGGTATATGATATGTTTAGTGATTGTATACTTTGCCATGTTTCTATATGCATGCATAGAAATATGATTGAAATGCATGCATCAAAGTTATTCATGATTTTAATATTAAAGATATATCCACTTACTAGGAATGTTGTGTGCAAAAAAAACAAGGTTATGCAACACATATGTCCTTGCTAACATTTTATGTTTTTGCACCTTATGGAGTTGATATTTGAATATATGGCTTGTAGGTCGTGGGCTTTCCAAGCCCTATGCTATAGTGAAAGGCTTGTCTGCCATTGGCCTACAAGGCCTTATGTTTAATCTTATGATAAATCCTTTTTTGGGAACTCCATTTCCTTGGGGAAATGTTGTAGAAATTTTTCATACCTCATGGCATTATATACACACTTACCTTTAGGTAAGACTTTTATGGCATAAGAACATACCTTCTCTCAAAACATCATTAAGGTGTAAGCATGCTTGTAATCATGTACTTGATGGACTTATGGTCATCAAAATATCATAGATGAGGCAACTTTAGTAGTAATTGGATCCCTATGCATAATCCTTATGGATTTAGACCATAGGATTGCTAAGCGGAAGGGCATATATCTTCACCATTAGGAGTGTGCAAAATTAATCTTATAGGTTTTAGGAAGTTGCATAGAGGATTGCGGAAGATACATTATGATCATCTACCAATTTATGGGGTATCATGAGGAATACTAAGAGAGTGAATAGTTTCACTCATGCACACCAATTAAGTAGTGAAGCATTTTTGCTACACTACCAAGGAAAGAAATTAGATGAGATCATGGAGATGGGTTTCATGAGAGAGCATTGACAGGTGCTACTGTGATTTGAGTGATGGTTAGGAAAGCCATAGACATGGCACTAGCTCTATGATTTAGAGCATAGATCCCTCAATGAGGAATATTTAGGGGCTCAAATACATATATGTATGTTGTGATCCACAGAGAGGTACTTTGACTCATTCTTGGTACCTAGGAACACGTTAGTTTGGAATAGAAAGGGATATCCACTACCACATGTTGACTAGAACCAAACTAAACTAGTTCAAGAATATGGATTTTAGTAGAGTCCACCTATATATTGGATTATATATATATATATATATATATATATATATATGGATTTAGTAGAGTCCACCTATATATTGCATTATATATATATATACATATATATATATAATATATATATATATATATATATATATATATATATATATATATATATATATATATATATATATATATATATATATATATATATATATATATATGTGTGTGTGTATGTATGTATGTATGTATGTATGTATGTATGTATACATACATATGGAATATAAATTCGATATAGTATAGGTATGAGAACAAATTTGGAAGAAGAATCCACTCCTATGGGATGGTGGGATGACTTCCATTTGAGTATTCTTCTTCTATGGCCAGGGAGAAATGGACTCATCATTCATGGGGACATGTCTCATTAGATTAGGGGATAGCTCTTAGAAGACATTTCCTTAGAATTTGAAGTTATCATTCATAGTTTATGGAAGACTTATTTTTCCAATAGAGTATGTGCTAGGTGCTTATATCTCCATAGACATCACATACTCACTTTATAGTTTTTAGGAAGGATGATTCCATTAGTGTGGATGGATCGTAAGGATCCATGCACAGTACATGGTTGGCAGAGATAATTTCTTTACTACGGATATACATCTATTTATTATGGTATGATGTCATTTCATTTTTTACCATTTTAGTAGAGGGTGTTGATCCTTAGAAGGAATTTTCATCGCCACTCTTCACTACATACACCTTCGGTATTGATGAGGGATTGGTTTTCCACCTTCATAGGAATGTATGTAAATGAGGAATTATGAATTATTTATGGGAGAGAAGAGAAAAAAAATTCATAAAGCTCTCTTTCAAGGGAAGGAGAAAGTGGTGTTTAGCTTAGAGATCGAGGAGAGATCTCACTGTAGCTCATGTTCTTTGAAAGAGAAAAGGGAAAGGAAGACATTATTTCTTCATAGGGGAAGAATAGAGTATGTTTCCTTTAGAGAGAAGAGGTTTTTAGAGAATTTTCCTTTTAGAGTATGTTTCCTTTTAGAGAGGTTTTTAGAGAATATCTTGTAGTATTTACTTTAAAAGGAATTCATTTACTACATAATTTTCCTTCACATGGTAGTTTGGTTCTCCACTATTTTTGAGGAAAAACATGGAAAAGTTATATATATCCTCAATTATGGATGAGTAAAGGAATAGTTCTATCTAGAAATTCATAATCTATTGTCATAGTAGTGTTCCTGCATTTAGGAGTTGGTTCTCCACTGATTAGGAAGAAAAACATGTTGAAGACTTATGTGATCTCAATTATGGAGCAAAAGAAAATTTTTATATCTATGTTAAGTGAAAGGAAAAGTGAAATATATTGCATTACTATAGCTCTTTTTCTTAGATGAGATTAGAGTGAGAGAGAGAGAAGCATTTTCATTTTCTCACTTTTAGATTGTCTAGTAGGAGGCTGGAGCACACTCTTCTATTGAAGAAAATTGGGAGATCAGATAGTAAGTGGTTAGATTAAGCCTTGACAAAAGACTCTAGAAAGAGGTAGTTATGTTATGTCCATTGATGGTCCTTGACTAGATAAGGTGATCTAGCTAGTAACATTAGTGAGATTGGGAGTAGAGTAATGAATCTTTTCTTTAGAGTTCCTATGAGATAGTGGTAGATCTTGCCATTGGGTTACCAAACTCTTAGTTGATGATTCATCATGAGGAGGATGATTGAGCATCAATTAGTAGGATGAGTACTTAGAGATTATCTGAATCTCAAAGTGATTTTTTTTTGTATTCATATGACAAACAAATGGAAAGAGAAATATTAGTGTTTGCACTAGTGCCAATAGATGTTCTTCCAATAGAACTTAGTCCAAAGGTAATGGATGACAAACCAAAGACTTCTTCATTAGTGGAATATAGATATTCCATTTTACTACCAAGGAATTCTTATTTGTGAGCTAGGATGATGGGTTTGCATGGTTCAATAGGTACTTTAGATTAAACTATTATTTGTGAGTACACTCAAGGTTAGGAAGAGCTAGAGTGGTATGAGGTCCAATCTATCATTTAGTCCTATATGGGTTTGGATTCACTTTCTATCGGCATTTGTTCTATATTTTAAAGTAGTCTAGGGTTTATTATCTCCATTACAATATGTTCAAGCCTATAAGCTTGGACTTTTACACTTTCTTTCCATACTATTAATCGATAGAGCATACATCAAATGGAATTAGGTTATTTTGATTATATATGTTATGGGAGTGATAGTTTGGAAACTAGGTATACATGGGAGATACTAGGTAACATGTAGACATCTTCCTACCTTTAAGATTATCTTTTTCGAGATTTCGTAAGGAAAAGGATATGGGGAAACAACACACAAAGATGATCATGTACAATTTGTACATGAAGCTTGGGGAATGCCTAGAGTATTTATCTATCTCTTTTTTTGAGGACCAAAATGTTTTCCAAGGGGAAAAGAATGTTATAAAGGAAGCTTATGACATGAGGGTCCAAAAAGTTCAAATGGATCTAATATGGAACATCGTTTGGTCATTCAATTATAGGGCTGGAGTCTCGGGAGTAGACTTAACTGAAGGTGCTTGTGTTCTCTAGACAAGCAAAGGTGCTTGGCCTAGTGGTTAAGTCACATGGATGAGAAGGAAGAGATCTTGGGTTCAAGTCCTATGGGAGACATGGGAGAGTGTTTTGCCCCAAGAGCTCTAGAGCCTTCTAGAAGCATCCACTTGACTTAACTAGAGTTTATTAGGACACTTGGCACACGTGTAGTTACACAGTTGAAACTTGGATGGTTAGTATCCACTTTCTATAGTGGTTAGTCCCTTGGAGATAGCTTTATAGAGGCATATGGTTGGGAGGAAAAAAGAGACTTATCTCCCTATGTAGGTTGTTGTAATGCTCCATTAGTATTAGAGCTCTAGACAAGCTTCCATGGTGACCTTGGTGGCTCATCATCATCGTCTGGAAGTTTCCATGGAGTTTTGGTAGAATTCATTATTTACTTCTCAAATATGGTCTTTAACCGACCTCTATCTCAAACGCACATTTATGTGGGTTATTCTCTTATGTATAAAATCCTAGAGTTTTTATATGTACCAAGTATTCAAAAGTGCTTTCGGTTGAAAGAAGCACTTGAAGGTGCTTTAGGTGGGCTCTATGTATTGTAAAAAATTAGTTACAAAAGATAGCATAAGAGCAGTAGCAAAGAAGATAGCATATATAGTAGCATTTCAAAAATTTACTACTAATAGAAAGGAGATGATGGAATTGTCTAGATGTGCACTCTCAAGGAAGAGCTTAAATAATGTTCTGAACAAATCTATATAGGGAGTTACAAGGTAGAGGTATGTTGGTTCAATTTGATGCCTAGGGTACTACATAGTACATGAATATACAAGCTAATAGAGAGGAGTGGCCTTCCTAAAATGGTTATACGTGGATGGTAGAACGTGAATATCCATTGTCCATGTAAATTCCTTATGTATCTTAGGTCAGTTCAAAAGATTTAACAAATATGCATGATTTTAGAGTCTGATAGAGAATAATCCATGGAATATTCCCTCCATCATCTAGATGGGGTGTTGTCCCCCCCCCCATCAGAGGGATTGGTGGCCTCTTAGATTCCCCTAGTCATGGTTGCACACACTTCCCTGACCCCATCATTGGAGATCCTAGTAACTCCCTTTTCTTACAATACCATAGATTGTCTAATTTGACCTTCATCCAATATGTTGCTTGGGATATTCATCATTGGGTAATGCATGATTTGCTTCTTCTCATAATGGGGGCCTTAATGAATGTGTATTAGAACATATAATCATGATGTGTACACATTGTTTATATACTAACACCCCACTCAATGTTTATCGAATGATAAGTCAAGTAGGTCTAGGGCCTATGCCCATATAATGAAGATGTTTGTTGAGGTTATCTTTTCCAAGTGCTTTAGTGATCATCAACATAATTTGACTATGTCCAATTAAACAATTTCATCTTATATTAGCTTATAAACATAAGGGTATTGTACCTCTATCCTAGGTGCAAGCATGAAATACTAGGCTCTTTGCAATGGAAATACAACTTTGATTATCACAATTAAGTATAGTCTCTATTTATGATTCAAGGTGTAGATCTGTGAAAATTCTCCTTAAACACACTGCTTATGAAGAGGAAAAGAAAGTTGATTTGTACTCTCCTTTAGTGGAGGAGATTGTGATAGTTGGCGTTTTCCAACTTTACCATGAAAATATTCCTAAACAAAGTGAGAAACAACATTCTCAAATTGGATTCACAATCTCGTTCCCAATCTGAATCATAGTACCCTTGAAGTGTATCACCTATGGTAACAAGAATATCAAAATCCAATGTTCTTGTTATGTACCATTTTCTTCACATGCCTTCATTCTAATGGATTTCTTCTTGTTTGTTAGAGAGCATGCTCAATATTCCAACAACATATCAAATATCTAGTCTAGTATTGCACAAAAAGATAAGACACCCAACATGCTCTCAATACTTCTTTGCATCTATGTTTGGTGTATCATCCTCTACTTAAACTTTAAGATTTACCTCCATAGGTGTGCTAATGGTATTGTAGTCCATCCATCCAAAATCTTTGAGGATTTCCATAGCATATTTCTATTGTGATATGAGAATCCCATCATCCATAGTTCAATGCAATAGAAATGATGGAGTAGCCCAAGATGTTTCATCTAAAACACATTGGTCAAGCAAGCACCACTTTTTTTATGGAATATGCATGATATATTATAATGATCAAATCATCTACATACAAGATGAAAATCACTAGCTAGTCATATTTTCTCATAACATTACTTCTTCGAAATCCTAGGTTTTGGAAAAAAACTATCAAATCATTGGTGTCAAGCTCGTGGAGCTTTCTTAAGGCCATATAATGTCTTCATAATTCTACAAACCTAGTGTTCTACATGAGGTACCTCAAAACCTAATGGCTGAGATACATATACCTCATCCTTGATTTTGGTGAAAATAGCAAGCCTAAAAGCTTTGCTAAGCTTGAAGGACGACTCTCATAAGTCATCCTACTCCAATATGTTCACATGAACACATGCATGTAGAACCTCTATGAGTAAAACCTTGCACTTACCTTGGTTATTTGTAAAACCTAAAAGAAGAAGAGGAAGCCCATGATATTATGGATCCTATTTCATGAATTTTGGTAGATGGGATCTATTGGGGGATTCTTTTGCAGAAAGATACTTGAGTATTTGCGGGACAAAGAAGAAGAAGAAGAATTGAAACACAGGCACCGAGAACTCCTGTATATTGATTACAAATAGAAAATACAATGATGATGTCTAGAACAAGACCAATTGCTCTCTTTGGGGAGTGCTTAATCCCAAAGACTACACACACACAAGGTTATAAGATACCCAAAGTTCCTTATGCCGCCAACCTTCTCTACACCGAACCTCCACCCTCACTAGTAACTTGCTCTTGTGCACACCTTGCACTCAAGCTCCCAATAGACTAGGAGGAAGGGACACCTTTTGTCGATGTGCACACCTCATCAATGGTACCTTGTGCCACCTTGATTGCCTTCCTCACTAGTTCTCTGCACTCTCTCTTTGCACACTAGATCACCCTTCCTAACTCCAAGAATGCCAATTGTTGTGGGTGTTGATTCACTCATGTTCATCGCTTCTAACTGATAGAGTATCTTGGTGCTCACTTTGATGTCCCAAGAAAGTCGAAAAATGTGTACAACCAATGACTCCCTATTTTTCCCTATAGTGACTTTGGGAGAGAAACAAAATTTTAAATGGGGGGTCATACATACACTTGGGTATCGCTTCCTCTTCACATGACTTCACTTCTTTAAAATGTGTCCATCCAGGAGGGTTCATTTGAACATTCCAAACACTTTAAAACCCCTGAAAACCTTACAAAAAGACAATCTCCAACTTGCATTCAACTTTCTACAAAACCCTAACCATTGTGAATAAATTATTTTTGCACTACATGTGCACCTTATTCATGGCCACTTGTGCACCACTTCGCACTTTTGCACCACTTGTGCATCTCTTGCAAATTCATCACTTTGACCTTTGATCAATTCTACATTTGATCACTTTGACTAGCTTGACTTTGACCACTTTGACTTTGATTGGCTCAACAATTGCCCAAAACCTAATGGGCTATGCATCCTAGAGAGCTATTAACCAAACCCTCAGCAGAGAGGTTCACTTTGATAGCTAATGTGCAAAACCTACAAAATGACAAAGGAGCAACTACCAAGTCCACCACAAGCATGAAACAACAATCCCAATGGAAGAACCAAAACTAGATACTAGCTTTTTGAAGAAGTAAAAGCTCAAGAATGGAGGGTAGGAAGGAAAGGTTAGGGAGGTCTAAAGGGCTAATAAGGATAGGGCAAGGAGGGGGAAGGGCGCGACTGGGTGGAGGTAGAAAGTGAGGGGCAAGGGGTATGAGTTGGGGCTATGGATAGGGAAACATTGCCAAAACATGGAAGCCATAGATGGAAAAATGTGAAACATGTGGTAAAATAAGGATGGAATACACCATGTGGACCATGTGCGGGATAAAAAGCACATGATAAGTGTGTACAAAACATGTGTGTTTGGACCAAAAGTAGGAGAAAAGTCCGAATTTCGGTAGAAGTAATGCAAAAACGGAGTCCATGAGTGTCAAGGAACATGAGATGGACTCCAAATTTGAAGAAACCGCATCATAGGATAAAACTTATCCTACGATGGGTGGGGGCAACGAGGGGAGGTGGAGAGAGAGAGAGAGAGAGAGAGAGAGAGAGAGAGTGGAGAGAGAGTATAGAGAGGCTAGAGAAAGGGTAGAGAGAGTAGAAAGAGGATAGAGAGAGGTAGAGAGAGGAGAAGAAAAAGATAGAGAGATATAGAGAGAGATAGAGAGAGAATAGAGAGAGATAGAGAGAGGTAGAGAGAGAAGATGGAGAGAGGTAGACAGAGAATTTTTTGGAAACAAAAATAGATCCAAGAAGGGCCACTTTTTTTTCAAAAATGTGTAAAAAAAGAGACAAAAAACTCAAATAAAATCCAAAACAATCAAAAAAATTAAAAAAAAGAAAAAAAATCTCAAAAAATTCAAAAAATTTCTAGACAACTTTTCACACTCAAAACCATAGAGAGCCTCCTTTTTTCTTCTATTTTATCAAGAACAATAACACTGAAAAAAGATTAAAAATTCAAATAAATTCTAAAAAAATTCTAAAAGTTCTTTTGAAAATTCCTAAAAATGTCCAACAAGGTGACTTAAGCAAAAAAATGATATGAGAAGGCTATGTACAACTTGGATAGATTTTGCAAGTTCTAGGTGATCTAGAAAGCTTTACTTTTGCAAGTGATAGGCCTTGAGCTTGGATATGATGACGAATGGAAGCTCTTCGACCTCTCGAGTCTCTTCTTTTCTACACTCCATTTCGGTTGTCTTCCTTATGGGCACACTAACCATGGGATAGGACCACCCTGAATCCTCCATTGGAATAATATTTCTAGCATACTCCATCTTTTGTATCTCTATTTTAGTAAATTTTTTATTTGAATTATAATATTTTGATCTTATGGTTCTAGCTTCTTCAGCCAATGGAATCCTCTGTTTCCAAAGACATGTAGGTACTCCTTCCACATCCTTGTAATGCCCTGCACTTATTGGCATAAAAATTAATAGATGATATCCATACAAGTATCCATAACCAGGTAATATAGGATTTGAAGTAGCTTCATCAATGTTGCACTTAAGGGTTTTTCTTTTCTTCTCTCTTCTATGGCTTTTGATTGGTTTGCTTGAATCACTAACCTGAATGATCTCCTCTTTTTCTACATAGACTTCCTCTCTCCTTGAGTTGTTTAAAAAAAGTCAATAGCAAGAAGATGATTCTTCTTCATGTAGCCAAGACAACATGTTCTCTTCTTCATATAAATCCACCTTTTGGTTGTCCAACAAATCTTTTCCATACAAATACCAATTGTCTACATGGTGTTGGTATGTCTTTGGTTGTTTGGTCCTTCTTCTAAAAATATATGTTGTAGCTCTTTCCCCATATGTTTCGCCCACATATCTCCTCACCCCAATCATGCAGCACAATGGCATGCCTTAACCAAGGTCTCCCAATCAATAGTGAGAAACTTCCATCTACTTGTGGCAGCCTTAAGACAACAAAATCCAAGTTGAAGATGTTACCTTGTATCTCAACTGGGACTCTAAGGACCACTCCCATAGGTCTTACTATGCTTTAATCTACCAATGTTACAGAGAAGTTGGCAGGTCTTGAAGGTTGTAATCCAAGCTTTTCATGGCATGTTCTGAAAGAACTTGGAGAAGCTTCTAGGAGGTAGAAAAGAGAGTTTCGAAGCGACGAAGTTTGGTCCAGCCAACCTGTACAAGACCAGCCCTTGAGCTTATGGAGACTCAAATAGACCTTATAGGCATGTGATAAGTGCAAAGAAATACACTATGTAATTTGAACCATCAAGGAGAAGGGATCGATACAAAACAGATAGGTTTGTGCATCGACTAGCTCAAAAAACTTACTATCTATGGAAGGGATAATGAACTTCAAATGCTCATAGCGACCAACGTGATTACAATTAGAAAAACTCCTTTTATGGGAATTATACACATAGGGTTGAGTGTATAGAATTCACAAACGTATAAGGAATAAGCAAAATATGCTATAGGAATGAATCAGACACTCAATGGTTGTACCTCCAATTTTTCAGGAATATGTAGAGATTGACCCTTACACAGAAAAACGAAGATTTTGCCCAATTTACTAAATCAAATGCCATGAAGTTATAGGCATAAACTAGACACAAATAACTTTCCAATGAGCCATGATCCATCCAATTTACAGTTCTGTAGACAGAGCAACAACCTCTGCAAGCTTACTATTGGTGAAGAAGATGATGTAGAAAAATGGAGCAAGATAATGATGGTCACAAGTGTATGTATATTTCTTCCATGTATTGTACAAGTGATTTGAAGTCTTTATATAGATTATAGAAGTGATCCACGACTTCTACAAGTGGCTTTTGAATTCAAATGAAGGCGGTAAGAGTTGCTGGAGGGAATCAGTTCACTTTCCTATAATCTAGGAAAAGTGAAGATCTAGTTTGATCTACTTTTTTAGGTGATTGATTTATTGATTGAATGCAACTCAACAACCACAAATTTGTGGCATTTGGGCTCTCTCTTTCTACTGTTACATGTGTAAAACTCAATGCTTTGACAATGGTAAAAGATCCATGAAAAATCTTTTTAAAAAAAAAATACAATAAGTGAGCATAAGTAAAAGAACTCTCCAACGGATATTCCTTCGACGTAATCCAAGCCATAGTTTTTTATGTAGATAGAGAGATGTTGCATACATCTAATTGGAATTTATAGCTAAGTAAAGCAATTTATTTCATCAATTTAGCTATACCATACACTAAAAGATGAATCTAACAACTCAAGGGGGTCATCGTGACTTTTCAAGATCTAGAAGGTGTGTAGATAAAGTCAGCTTCCTTACTTCAGATCTCGCGATCCACTAAAACAAACTTGATGAAAATTGATATGAAAGTCGTATATACTTCATTTCAACTATCCAAAGTTAAAGTAAAGAAAAAGAGGGAATATACATAGAGAAATGATTCCGTAATATCACTAAAATGATGAAGTAGCTAAAGCAGATAGTAGACAGAGGTAGACTCAATGTAGCCAATGATCATATGATACAATGGAAGTGTAGTGGAATACTCATACATGAAGTAAGCTCAATGTATGATCACTGATGTAGCTCAATGTCTCTCAGAATGTCTCCTTCATCTTGTGGCTACAAGTATGTGTATTTATACATGAAATAGTTTGAATTTGAATTTTCCCTCACCTAAAAGTGATCCTACACTTTGCGATGATTTGGATTGTCTTCCTACCACACGAGTGGTGTGTTTAGCTCCGTGCCATCATGAGATTCCTTATTCTTTTGACTTTTACAATTATCTAACTATGCTCAAAATGACAAGCATATGTTCACATGTAGTTCTCTCTTGTGAAGAGATAAATCAATGTGTAGTCTTGAACCTTTAACAATGCACTTAGGCTTGCTAATTGCACCAACAGCTCCTGCTCAAGCCTAAGATGCTTGAATCTTCAATCCTTCATGATCTCCTATAATCCAATCATTGATCTGAACATGTTCAAGTTGCTTCCATCCAATGCCTTTTTCATCATATCTACACATTGTTGATAAGTTGATACATACAAGAGTTGTATCTCCTTACTCATAATCTTCTCTTTGACATAATGATAGTGAAATTCTATATGTTTATTCTTGGCATGATAAATAAGATTAGAAGCAAGGTGTAAAGAAGTGACATCATCTCCAAATATATGTGGTGTAGAAGTATTCAACCCTAAATCTGAATATAGGGTCCTAATCCACATAGCTTCTTGTGTTGCATATTCAGCCTCTGTTGATGAATGAGAAAGTATGGGTTTCTTCTTTGAGGACCAAGAAATCAACTTTGTGTTGATATCTTTAGGTAGTGATGTGTGTGAACACTCTAGGACCATCGGGCACTTTTTTCCCTCCTTAGGAGGCTTTTTTTGTTGGTGTTAGACATCTGCAGAAGCACGTGAACAACACAAGGAAGAAGAAGAAGCTTGGAGGACAACACACAATAATGAATGTATTATGACTAGAATGTACAAAGATAAGTATCACATTAGGGAAATAGGCATATATACAAGCCGAGGGAAAAAAACCTCCTAAAGAGGGAAAAAAGTGTCTCGGCAGTCTTGGAGTGTTCACACACATCACTACCTAAATATATCAACAAATCCCCCCTTGGGAGTGATGTGGTGAACAAGTAGCTGGCATTCATGTATAAGGAAGTGCCAAGCTATGTGGAAATCACTCCACAAAAGGAAGAAAGCCCAAAGCTTTGCGGAAAGCTTCAAACTTCTCCCTAGGGAGAGCCTTTGTGAAAAGGTCTGCAATGTTCTCCTACGTGGGCACATATGCCAAGCTGATGTCATCAGGAGAGAGCCCTTCCCTGACATAATGATAATGCACTTCAATGTGCTTAGTGCAAGCATGGAACACAAGGTTCCTCGCAACTGCCATGCGCTCTAATTGTCAGTGAAGATGGCGGTAGCAAAAGACTGACCAACACCCAAATCAGCCATACGCACTCAACAGACGCTTTGAAAACTGGCCTATACTCAACCTCACAACTGGAAGTGGCCACACTAGGCTGCTTCTTGCTCAACCAAGATATACATGAGCTATCAAGCATGGAGCAAAAGCCACTAGTGGACACATGAGCATCATAACAACCAACCCAGTCTAAGTTAGAAAAAGCATGCAAATCTGATAGTAGTGATCCCCCCTTGGGATAAAACAACCCAGGTAGCCGAATACCACTCAAGTAGTGAATGATGCACTTAACCGCGTGCCAATGCTTGACACCTATGCAATGTGTAAACTTGCTCGTCTGTGAGACAACAAACTGAATATCTGGCTGAGTAATGCATAAGTAAATCAGGCATCCAACAGCCTGCTGATAGAGGACAACATCAAATGCATCTCGAGCATCATGAAGACTCAATCGTAAACATGTCTCCATAGGAGTCGCAATAGGCTTATAGTCTTCAAGGCCAAAACACTGCAATAATGTGTCAATATATTTTGTTTGACACAAAGCCATTCCACCATCAACTTGCATAAAATGAATACCCAAATAGTGATGCAAATGCCCCAAATCAAACATCTCAAATGAGGCATGCAAATCAGCCTTAAAATAATCAATATGCTTCTCAATAGGACCAATGAGTAGCATGTCATCAACATAGACAACAATTAGCAGAAGCACATCATGAGCACACTTAACATATAAGGTGCTTTCAGTTGGACTATTCTCAAAACCATGTGCAATCGAATAGGCATGTATCTTCTCATACCAAGCACGTGGTGCTTGCTTCAAACCATATAATGCCTTCTTTAACCTTCACATGTGGTTTTCATGCCCTTTCTGCACAAAGCCACAAGGCTAAAAAACATACACTTCTTCATGCAAGTCACCATTCAGAAATGCAGTTTTAATATCCAACTGATGTACATTCCAACCATGATGGGCTGCAAGTGCATAGATGCTCTAAACAGTAGTCATACGGCATGTAGGTGCAAAGGTCTCATCAAAATCAATGCCTCTTTCCTATGCATAACCCTTTTCAACAAGCCTAGCCTTATACCTGTCAATTATTCCATCAGGCTTACGCTTTCGCTTGTAAACACACTTAGTGCCAATGGTCTTCTTGTCAGGAGGAAGGTCACAATAAAGACCAAGTACCATTCTTCATTATAACATCATATTATGATTACATAGCAGCCATCCAATTTTTTGACTTTTGTGCTTCGTCAAATGAGATACGCTCATTCTCATCAAAGAGACTAGATGCAGCCATAGCATAGCAATCTGATGCAAAGACGCACTATGAGAGATTGATCGAGTACGATGTGATAGAGGTGCATCTAATTTGCTGCCACGCAAAGTCTGCACCAACCATTTTGGCATAGTTTTTGCCTCCTCAATATTAGCTCTCTCATCAAAAAGTGCATAATGTAAATCTGCATCAGAAGTGGGATGATCTACATCATCACATGAAAATTGCAAAGGTTGAGAAGTTGCCTCATTAGCACCAGCACTAGATTGTCCACCTGTAAAAAGAGGCAGCAAAGTATCATACATGTCTTTGGAGCTAACAAATGTCTCCTTAGTACATGAAAGCAATGGTTGAATAGCACCTTCCACAAAAACAATATCACGGCTAACCAGAATGAGTTTAGTATGTGGATGATACGGATGATAGCCTTTACTTTCAGAATTGTACCCAACAAAGATACATTTTACTGCTTTATCATCCAATTTTTTGTGATGTTATTCAGGCACTAATGCATATGCCAAACAACCAAAAACATGCAGATGAGCAACAGATGGATTGTGATCATGCAAAGCCACATATGGAGTGATAGACTACAGTGCCTTAGTGGGACACTTGTTAAGTACATATGTTGCACACATGACAGCCTCAAGCCAAAAACTATGTGGTAAAGCCTCACTCTTGACCATACACCTCGCCATCTCCATGAGTGACATGTTCTTTTGTTCAACAACTCCATTCTGTTGAGGTGTATACGGCACTTTACATTGGTGTTTTATTCCACCTTCAACCAAAAATGCATTAAAATCAAAAGACATATATTCCCCTCCTCGATCAAAATGGAGGGTGCCCATTTTACATGTTAACAGATTTTCAACCAAAACTAAAAACTCTCTGAAGCACATGAAAACTTCGGACTTTGCCTTCAATGGATATATCCATGCATGCCTAGAAAAATCATCGATGAAATTCATGAAGTAAAGATAATTTCCAAAAGAAGGTGTCTGCATAGGACCACAGACATCACTATGTACAAGCTCCAATTTCTAGCCCGAACTGAACCATCTTTTGGAAAGGAGGAATGCTGCATTTCGCCCAAAATACAGCTTCACAAACATGTTTTCCGAGTGCCTCAAGTTTGGCCAAAGAGGACACTATTTTAGATTTTTGCAGGCATAGCAAACTAGCAAAATTCAGATGACCAAAGCGTGCATGCCGAAGCTTTGCATCTGACATAGCTTGAGAATCATTTACTGCATATGCCAAATCATTTACAGATCTTTCATAGTCTGTGAGCTTATACAACCCATGAGATAAAATGCTATAAGCAATAATCACGTCGCCATTTGATAGATCATGAACTCTGCATCTGTCATCAACAAAGTTCACAACCAAGCCAATCTTGGCTAATGCAAAAACTGATAACATATTTTTCTTGATCCCTAGAATAAAAAAAGCATCTGATAAAGTGAAAGAACTACCATCAATAGTAGTCAAAATGATCTTACCAACTCCCATAACAGGATAAGAAGAGTTGTTGGCGCATGTAATAGTATTCACTGTAGGGGTAGGCTCGAGTGAAGAGAAGAAATTGTGCTGTGAGGTAATATGTTTGGTCGCCCCACTATCAAAGTACCAAACATCTGAGTCTAGTGCAGACATGCACTGCTCATGAGAAGATGGATCAAAACTGCAAACAGAAGTAAACACCCATTCTTTTTCCTGCACAAGATTAAGAGACTCTATTTTTTGTGTAGAGGTCTCTACAACAACCATTCTAGCCTCTTTCTTCTTTGCCTCTTTAGCAGCCAGTTTGGGACAGTTCTTTATGATATGATCATTTCCTTTACAATACTTGCAAAACAATTTCTGCTTTTCTAATTTCTTTACAATCTTTGTCTTTCCTCTTGAATTGTGCAGAATTTGTAGATTTTTGCTTACTAATTGAAGAGCTCCATTTTCCATTACCCGTTTGACTAGCCAGAAAAGCTTGATCTGCAACTCGCATAATGGACCTATTCTGCATGGACTGATCTTCCTGCAACGGAACAGAGACTAACTCCTCAAATGTCATTTGGATTGTCTTTCATCATCAACCGAAGAGTAGAAGCAAAACTCTAATATGAATCAAGAAGGACATTCAGAACGGTCTGCACAAGTGAGCTATCTGGTATAACCTCATCAGCAAAAATCAATTGTTCCTTCAAGTCTTTGATCTTTGTTAGAAAATTGTCCATAGAATCACCTTCATTCATGTGCTCACTCTTCAACTGTTTTGGAGGTAAGCAACACGAGCCTCGTTCCTAGCTTGGTAAAATGTGGTAAGTGTATCACAAGCATCCTTAGCTTTTTTGCAAGAGCGAATGTGAGGAATAATGGCACGTTTGACAGACAAAGCTATCAATGCATGTGCCTGGGCATCTCTGCCATCCCAACAAATTTGCTATGCACTAGGTGTAGTAGAAACCACAGCACGAATAGGAATATGCAAAATATCATCATCTTCGACACCTTCTGGATCAGCTTCAGTACCTGCAGTTATAATAGTTGCCAGGGATCAAGAAGAACCTATTATTAGTTTTTGCATTAGCGAAGATTGGCTTGGTTGTGAAATTTATTGATGACAGGTGTACAGTTCATGGTCTTTCAAATGGCGATGTGATTATTGCTTCAGGCATTTTATGTCATGGGCTATATAAGCTCATAGACTATGAAAGATCTCTAAATGATTCGACATGTGCAGTACATGATTCTCAGGCTATGCTAGATGCAAAGCTTTGGCATGCAAAGCGGCACCTGGAAAACATGTTTGTGAAGGCTGTATTTTGGGCAAAATGCAGTGTTCCTCATTTCCAAAAGATGGTTCAGTTTGGGCTACTCAGAAATTGCAGCTTGTACATAGTGATGTCTGAGGTCCTATGTAGACACCTTCTTTTGGAAATTATCTTTACTTCCTGACTTTCATTGATGATTTTTCTAGGCATGCATGCATATATCCATTGAAGGCAAAGTCTGAAGTGTTCATGTTCTTCAAACAATTTTTGGTTTTGGCTAAAAATCTGTCAGCATGTAAAATGGGTAGCCTTCGTTCAGATCGAGGGGGGGAATATATGTCTTCTTATTTTAGTGCATTTCTAGTTGAATGTGGGATAAAACACCAGTGTACAGTGCCGTATACACCTCAACAGAATGGAGTTGTTGAACAAAAGAATAGGTCACTCATGGAGATGGCGAGGTGTATGGTCAAGAGTCAGGCTTTACCACATACTTCTTGGCTTGAGGCTATCATGTGTGCAACATATGTACTTAACAGGTGTCCCACTAAAGTGTTGCAGTCTATCACTCCATATGAGGCTTGGCATGATCGCAAGTCATCTGTTGCTCATCTGCATGTTTTTTGTTGTTTGGCATATGCATTAGTGCTTGAACAACATCGCAAAAAATTGGATGATAAAGTAGTAAAATGTATTTTTGTTGGATACAGTTCTGAAAGTAAAGGCTATCGTCTCTCTCATCCACATACTAAATGCATTTTGGTTAGCCGTGAGTGTTTTTGTGGAAGATGCTATTCAGCTATTGCTTTCATGTACTAAGGAGACATCTATTAGCTCCAAAGACATGTATGATACTTTGCTACCTCTCTTTACACGTGGATAGTCTAGTGCTGGTCCCAATCAGGAAACTTCTTAGCCTTTGCAGGTTTCATGTGATGATGCAGATCATTCCATTTCTGATGCAGATTTACATGATGCACTAGTTGATGAGAGAGCTGATATTGAGCGGGTAAAAAGTATGCCAAAATGGCTGGTGCAAACTTTGCGTGATAGCAAATTAGATTGACCTCTATCATATCGTATTCGTTCAGGCTCTCATAGTGCCTCTTTTGCATCAGATTGCTATGTTATGGCTCCATCTAGTCTTTGTGATAAGAATGAGCCTATTTTGTTTGATGAAGCACAAAATTCAGAAAATTGGATGGCTGTTATGTAATCTGAATATGATTCTATAATGAAGAATGGTACTTGGTCTTTATGTGACTTGCCTCTAGCAAGAAGGACATTGGGACTAAGTGGGTATACAAGCTGAAGTGTAAGCCTGATGGTACAGTTGACAACTATAAGGCTAGACTTGTTACAAAGGGTTATGCATAGGAAAGAGGCATTGATTTTGATGAGACCTTTCCACCTACTTGCGAGAAGCATATTGCTGATTTTAAGGCTGATTAGCATACCTCATTTGAGATGTCTGGTTTGGGGCATTTGCATCACTATTTGGGCATTCAATTTATGCAACTTGATGATGGAATGGCTTTGTGTCAAAGGAGATATATTGACACATTATTGCACTGTTTTGGCCTTGAAGACTGTAAGCCTATTGCCACTCCTATGGAGACAGGTTTAAGGTTGAATCTTCATGATGTTGGAGATGCATTTGATGTTGTTCTCTATCAGCAGGCTGTTGGATGCTTGATTTAGTTATGCATTACTCGGCCAGACAGGTTTACGATTGAGTCTTCATGATGTTAGAGATGCATTTGATGTTGTTCTCTATCAGTAAGTTGTTGGATGCTTGATTTACTTATGCATTACTCAGTCAAATATTCAGTTTGTTGTCTCACAGATGATCAAGTTTATGCATTGTCTAGGTGTCAAGCATTCACAGGCAGTTAAGTGCATCTTTCGCTACTTGAGTGGTACCCAGCTACTTGGGTTGTTTTACCCCAAGGGGGGATCATTACCACCAGATTTGCATGCTTTTTCTAACTCTGACTAGGCTGGTTGCTATGACACTTGCGTGTCCACTAGTGGCTCTTGCTTCATGCTTGGTAGCTCATGTATATCTTGGTTGAGCAACAAGCAGCCTACTGTGGCCACTTCCAGTTGTTCCCTCTTCATTAAGAGGAACCAATCAAAGGCCATATGATTGTGTGCATATGTTGATTATATAATCATTACAGGTAATGATGTAGAAGGGATTAAAAAGATCCAACTCCAATGAAAGAAGAATTCAAAAGGGACCAAAAAGATCCAACTCCAATGAAAGAAGAATTCGAAATCAGTGATCTTTTTTTGCTTACGTACTTCATTGGCTTGGAAGTACTATATATAGAAAGAGGTTTGTTTCTTACTCAAATGAAGTATATCAAAGACATGCTTTCCAAATTCAAAATGGAAATTGAAAGGTTGTGGGTACTCCCATGGATATGAACTGGAAATTGAGTGCTCATGGAGGTGAGTGACGGGCATTCATGATGTCGTAGAGAAGGTCTTTCCCCCAATTAGACTGCATAGATTTCTGTATTTCTGTAAACTTTACTCGACCTAGGTTTGCAAACATGCGCAAATGCACTCGCAATCAGATAAGCAATATCTAGGCCCTCGTGATCAAGCACTCAAACAATCAAGCATTCTCACTTGCACTTACTTTGACTAGCTTACTCAATCGCACAATCACAAACTCTAACAAATACACATTTTCTCCTCACCCAAAACACACAACCTCGGATGATGAGATGGTCGATCCCACTCACGTAGGTATCCATTCACCTAGACACCCACACTCAGGCAACCTTGCACACGCAAGATGCACTCACACTCAGACATACTAACATGTAGACACCTACACACACATGCTTTGTCACTCATATGCTCCAACATCCCCACACATGCACCAACCACACCCCTACACTAACACATGCACTCTCGCACACACTCACTCTCCCTTTTTTCTCTCACTCACTCCCGCTTTCACTCTCCCACTCACCTTTTCTCATTCCCTTGACTCTCCCTCTTTCGCACACACACACACACACACACATATACCCATACACGTTATACATTCACTCACTTATACACTCTCTTCACACTCACACTCTCATTCCCTCCTTTCTCTTTCACTCCCTTTCTTTTTCTCTCTCTCCCTAACCTTCCCTCACTTTTCCTTGTCCCCTCTCACTCTCTCTTATACCCACATACATTCATACCTACAACACAAGCACACACTTGCACACCTCTACCCGCATGCACACTCCTATTTTCTCTCTCTTCCCCTCTATCTATCTCTCACTCTCACTCTCTCTTTCTCTGTTACACACACATACACCATACATAATCAGGCAATCACAATCTGGCCTCTTATCATAGTCACCAACCAAAACACTCCGATGCGCACACCTTCACCATCTCATTGACACATCCTCCCATTTCCCATCCTTAAACATTCACTCCTTCCGACTCACCAATTCTCAATTCACAACGTCAAACACTCAAAACTAAAAAATTTAAGGACAACCAAAAGGGAGTAAGACACTTCATCACGAACACTTCCTAGCACTGAATGCAATTCTCATGAGCAGCAGTTACGCAATGATATTCTGACACTTTTAAGAAGGTTGTCTTTGTTCTAATCATATTACATATATTGAGAGCTGAAGCTCTTTTTTTTTGTTCATAAGGATTCCATGAACTATTTGGTAGCAGTAGAAGGATGTACATTATGTAGCATTATGTATAGAGCTCCCATCACATAATACAAACATCAAACGAAATGCTCAAAGGAATCCCAGTTTCAAAATGCACAGATACATATTCATCTTGAAGTCAACACATTGATTTTATCTACCATACCTTTGTGAACCAGATGCTTACGAACTCCTGATCCTCCTTCTAAGTTACCTACCTAAGCTCCAGTCATGGTACAGGCTCCAAAGTTGTTGCCTCTATCAGATGCTTTTCTTGAGGAGACTTGAACAACCTAGATGGATGGTAGTCCCCAACAGCTTAAAAGGAAGTTACAAGAACACGAGCCATTGTCTTAAGCAGTTCCAACCAGCGGCCTCCTCTTCTCTGTGATATCAGGCAGCACTACTGTGTTCCCTGGTAAAGACAAGCATCTGCCAGATTTGGAAAAGGAGTACAACTTCGTACCGATTTAATTTAGTATAATGTCTGTGCTATCTCTTCACTCTTGAGCTCGATAGAATAACAGCTTTCAAAGGAACATAAAAAAATAGTTCGTTCATTCCTAGACATGATCCAAAGGGTGGGTTCAGTCAGCACATCTTCATCACGGATTCCCACTCTTTCTTCGATAGAATGACCTATCATGATGTGACCAGAATTGTTGCATGACATTCCACATTGAAGTTCACTTTAAATCATCATTTTGTTATAAACGCTAAGAGTATATAGAGCTTCCTGTAATCATAATTGCAGCCGGTTCATCTCCCTATAGTTTGGACTTCGAGAAGCCCAATCAATGGCATTCTTTAGAACATCTGATATAGAGTAGCTGTGTTCGGGGGAAGCGAAAAGGACAATATCTTCTTTGAAAATTTGAGCTCGAAACTCTTCCCCATCAAGGAAAGCATGTCATTTCTTTGATGTCTTTGTTAACCTTTAGTCTCCAACACCAACCGGCCTTCAAGATCTCTCGTGGGTTGTCCTCCCCTCAAAGATTTAGCAAATTTGAAGGAATTGCATTGTCGTATTCTATATGTTAACCAGCCAAAATCTTTTTAATAGTCTCCAACAGCTGCACCTCTATAACTAGACGTCCTCCAAGATTGTGCCTCTGACTTTGAAAAAGAAACATGCTGCTACCACCTCAACAATGCCACTTTACATCATCATTTCCATAGATTGACACCTTGTCACATGGTGGAGCTTGTAGTTCTAGTTACATTATTGTTGTAAGGAAAAAACCAGCAAAACCATAGGAAACCACAAAGGTGTGAGGTATGCCAGCCTGTTTGATAGCTCTTTGTATCTACACTTTTCCTGCTAATTCAGACTTTACAGGCTCAAGAACTTCCAGAGAGTCTATATTATTCTCAAACTAAGAGGGCAAAAATCTCTCGCTAGGTAGTCGAACATGGGGACACAAGGTCTTAGACCTCACCACAGAAAAACTTAGCTAAAGGTGTGGAAAAGTGTCCCTTTCCCGAAGTGTGCTGAATATGGCATCTTCAGCTCAAGTTGCATATGATTTGGATATGTTGAGGAGACTTTGCCTGAAATCAAAAAAACGCAAGCGTACTTACCTTGCTACACGTAGCATCTTTTATAGCTTTGATGATCTCTAACTGGTCTAGTGAGTTGCTTCTTACTGCTGAGATTACCACATCCACTTTCTTGATTCCAGAAACAAGGCTTTCATAATCTTCTAGTGAGCCCAGAATGAAGGCCAAATGGCCCTCTCTAGTAATGCAGGAGCAACATGTTTCCCAATGTGTCCCTTTTTTCTTCTATTTTTTCTCTAATTTCCTGCAAGCTTTCCATAGCTCCAAGAAATTTATAGTTGCATCCCTTAAGGTTGGCATACTTGAGTTATTCCTCATATAAATGCCTTCATTGTCGCTCTAGTTTCACCCTTCTAGGTCTGCACTTTTAGCTATACTCCATACTGATTGGGCATGCTTTGAAGAAGTATACAAGCTTCAAACTTTCGCTCTGATGGTCCTTCTAAAAACCAAGAGACACATTCAGTTCCTCTCCTTTGCTTCTCACGAACACAAGGAACCAATAAGCTTTCTTTTGCTACCTCATAAACTTGTATCTTCCACGTAAACTACTTTGTCAGTTCCCTTTTGAGTTTATATACCACTCTCAATTGGCTTGAGAGGTTTCCAATCTTGTGATCGATAAAGCAATAGTTACTGAGATAGACCAGAGAGCTCTGAGATGCCTTAAACTACAACTTCAGGAAGTGTTTCAGTCCCCTTCAATGTCTGCTCTCCTTGTCGCCTTGATCTTCTTTCAATTTCTAACCTCTATCACAAAAGTACTTTATTGCCTCTATTAAATCACCCGAAATCTTCAGTCCAATTGCGCTCATTCAACTCTCTATCTTCTCCTTTGTACAAACAGAGAGCCCATATACGCTGCCTCCAAATCCTCTTTTTGTACATCCACGAAAGGGGTCCTCACTATCTCTGCTCTTTTTAGAATGCTTTTGCCCCTCTTTTACAGTGAAGACTTCCAGGCCAAATTTGTGAGCCCGACAGGAGCGACCTCACACTTGATTTCCCACAACTCTAGACATGGTAGCTGCCTCCACCAACTCTAACCTTCTAGCTCGTGTTCCCCTTCGGAGTGTTGGATCTCCGTTGCCAGATTTCCCTCAGTATATTCCCCGCATAGAGATGATGCCTCGGTATATATGAACCTCTCCCTCAACAGTGTTTTCCCAAAAGACTCCGCACGAGTGCGTTGATGCAGTGTACTTCCCTGTTATCAGATGCCCAGATCATTATCGACTGTAAGCAAGCAGGACCACTCCCCAAATAGCTCCCTTTTTCTTTTGTATCTGCCCCAAACGTGCACGAGAAGAAGAGCCCCCCCTCTTCAAAAGCCAGACAGAAGAAGAAAGAGAACAAAGAGACCCTCTCAGCCCTTTGTGTCTCCAGAAGGAGCCCAACGGCAAAAAAATAACACACCCCCCCCCCCCTTCAAAGCTGCTGTCTGTACCTCCCCCCCCCCCCCCTCGATACCCCCTGATCTCGATGCCCCGGAATAAGACAACCCCCCCCCCCCCCCCCCGGTATGTGCATTACAGGGGGCATTCTCCTTCCCGATACCTCCTCTGCCACTGTCTAACAGGGGCGGGCAGACCGCTGCCCAGCCCCCAAAATGCTCTTGCGATGCTTCAATAGGGAGGTACATAAGAGATGACATGACTTGGACAAGCTTTTCTAGCCGATTCCTGACTACCTCCAAAATTTTGCCTTGTTCTTCAAGGCCGATGTAGAGACTATGAAGACATCTAAATATAGATCCATATTTTTGGCAAGCGTCACCAACACTTGGAGTATAGACAATGGGCATAGAGAGAGATATCAATCACCCAACTTCACTAAAATACAATGTTGCTCCCAAATTACTTAGAGAATGCTCCAAAGACTTGGTGAGCATAAAAAAGACTCTAAGAGCTATCCAATGAGACAATAACTACATCAAATGGATACATAAGGAGGGAAAACCAATGCTAACACCTCAGGGTAGAGAGTTGCAACATTGTCTATGCACACACATAGATATGCCTACTCAAAGAAAACAAACAAGCAAGCAAGGGGCTTGCTTATCACAACTCCAGCACTTAGTACTCACTTTACATGAGCTAATATGCCAAGACGATGGCCCAAAAGAAGTCGGGATACATGCTCCTTTTATAGTGAGAAGTGTGCCCCTAAAATCTAGGAACTACCTTTCCAAATCAGCCTCCTAATTTGGAGGACTTAGTTGAGATGACTTGGGGAGTGGTTCAATGACTTTTATTGATGGAATCTCGTGGCTTTTGGATTCTTTTGATTGATCCACATGTCCATAAATGACTTTCCACGAATTTGTAGCTTGAAGCTTGACTTTTAACACTCCCCCTCAAGCTTCAATTCTCCGTCCTCATCCAAGCTCCTTCATGTTGATGCATTACTTGAATTCTGAAATCTTCATTCCATCCAAAGCCTTTGTAAACATGTCGGAAACTTGGTCCTTGGTACCAATATGATGTACTAAGACTTCCTTGGATATCACCTTTTCCCTTATGAAGTGATAGTGCACTTCAATATGCTTGGTTCTAGCATGATAGATAGGATTCGATGCTAGATGAATGTTGGATATGTGTCAACTTTCAAATTAAGCTCCATAAATAACTTCTTAATCCACATTATCTCACATGTGACTTGAGCCAAAGCTCTATACTCAGCCGTGGTGGAAGATAATGTCACCGTGGGTTGCTTCTTTGAAATCCATGAGATGATCTTGCTACCTAGCATGACTAGGTAACCACCTGTACTCCTCCTATATTCCTTCGAATCGGCCCAATCAGCATCAGAATAAGTTTTTACCTACATACCATCATCAAGTGAGTAGAAAAATCCTTCATTTATAGTGGCCTTGAGATATCGTAACATTCTTCTTGCAGCTTCCAAGTGTGTAGTCCTTGGACTATGCATAAATTGTGATAACACTCCAACTCCATATGCTATGTCGGGCCTAGTTATTGTGGCATAATTGAAAGAGCCTACAATAGATTAATACAAAGTTACATCCTCTAATGGTTCTCCATCAATGGAGCTTAGCTTTACATTAACTTCCATGGGATTCGAAATAGGCTTGCAATGTAGCATCCCAAACCTCTCAAGTAGGTCTAGAATATACTTCCTTTGTAACTGAACATAACTGAAGATTGAAACACCCAAATGAAATTAAAATTGGTAAGCATGTATTAGACTTATAGAGCTAACTTTACCAAGTTAAAGCACTAAAAATTATGCACCAAGCTCAGAGAAACCATCTCTGCAATCTGATTGAGAAAACTGAGAGAAATGGCAGTGAGTAGTACACTTCACAAGAACATGGAAATATGAACTCAAATGATCATGAAAATGAAAGTACATTGATTTTACAATACAATGGACTTACTGATACATATGTGTGCCTTGAAACCACACCTTGATATGGAATAAAGGTCAGCTCTTCGAGGTATTCTCTGAGGTCTCTCTAGCCACGACTAAAGCTTCCATCTATTTATAGTTGAGCTTGGGAAGCTAACTTCCCTCAATAACTCTCCAATCAATTAGTGATTGATTTGATTCTTTATCTACCACACATCACGAATCCGTGGCTCCTCATTCCCTTTTTGATCAAGTGGACTCAACCACTTAAAATTCTTTCACTTTTACATCAAGTAAGACGTCAAAAAGTTACAAGAGGTAGTTCACAAGTGAACTTTACATAGTCTTTATTTTAAAGCTTCTTTTATGACTTTGTGGGACTCAAGCCAATACTTAGACTTGTCATAGGCTTGCTCCAACAGCTCTCCCTCAAGCCAAGTATGCTTGAGGTCTTCAATCTTCTAAGATTACCTGCAAACAAATCATGGCTTTGAACTTGCAAAGCTTTGTACCATCCAATGCATTTGGTTAGAATATCTGCACATTGTTGATGAGTGGACACATATGATACTTGAATCTCCTTGCTCACAATCTTCTCTCTTACATAGTGATAATGAACTTCAATATGTTTAGTCCTTGCATGAAAAATTGGATTAGCAGCTAAGTGAATAGAACTCATATTGTCACCAAAAATAGTTGGAGTTCCAAACTCCAATCCAAGATCTTTGAATAATGTCTTCATCCACATAGCTTCTTGTGTAGCTATGGCAAGACCTTTGTATTCAGCTTCAGTAGAAGAGAGAGCAACTGTGGGTTGCTTCTTGGATTACCATGAAATAAGCTTTGAACCTGCAAAGTTAAGATAACCTGAAGTTCTCCTTCTATCTTCCTTGGAGCCAGCCCAATCTGCATCAAAAAATAGCTTCAACCCTAAATCAGATACATAAGGATAATAAAGTCCTTCATTTATGGTTCCTTTGAGATATTTGAGTATCCTCTTAGCAGGCTTTGATATGATGTGATGTCCTCTATGAGTTCACCTTCATGTGAGCTCAATTTATGGTTGACCTCCATTGGAGTACCTGCAATTTTACAATCCTCCATCTTGAATTATGCTAATATATCCTTGATATACTTCCTTTGAGTGAGAAATAAACCATGATCTTTGTAGAGAACTTCCAAACCTAGGAAGTAGGTAAGTGATCCTAAATCACTTATCTAGAATTCTTCTCTCATCTGATCTTGATCTTCTTCATACCATCTGCATCATTCCTTGCCAATATAATATCATCTATATATACACATAAGTAGATGACCTCAGAATTACTCTTTTTGATAAAGAGTGAAGGATCTGCCTTGCTTGGTTGAAAGCCTTTGTCCTGCAAGAATGAAATAAGCCTGAAATTCCAAGCTCTTGGATAGTTTGAGACCATACAATGCTTTGTTAAGTTTACACACATAATTAGGATAAACTTGATTCTCAAAACCAGGTGGTTGTGCCATATATACCTCTTCTGTTATCCAACCATTCAAGAATGCATTCTTTACATCTAGTTGAAGTATCTTCCAATTCTTGGAAGAAGCAATACTAAGTAACACTCTGATTGTAGGCATCTTAGCTATAGGAGAAAAATTTTCTTCATAATCAACTCCTTGAGTTTGTGCAAAGCCTTTTGCTACAAGTCTTGCCTTATACCTATTTATGGAACCATCAGAATTCTTCTTGAGCTTGTAGACCCATCTTGAGCCTATTACCTTCATAGATGAAGTCTTGGCCACCAAATCCCAAGTGTTTTTTTCCTCAAGTGCTTCAATTTCTTCCTTCATTGCATGCTTCCATTCTGTTTTTACTTTGGCCTCTTCAAATGATGATGGCTCCTCTTGGTTTATGTCTTGTGCTATGTAGATAGAATGTTTAGTTACTAATGAGGTGTCAAACCCATACCTTTCTGGTTTTTTCTTTTCCCTCATAGATCTTCATAGGCCATGATGTGATGATTCTGCCTCACGTCCAATTTCCTACAATTTTGCTTTACCTTTAGACATCCATGCTTTGATATTTTCCATCTGAGATTCTTCATCATCCTCTGAGGTGTCTTCTTCTTCAATCTTTGGTTGTTCTCTACCAAGCTTTGGAAAATCTTCTTTAAGATCATATGGTAAATTGACCTTCCTGCATGAATCTTCATACTATGAATTGTTCTCATCAAAAACTACATCTCTGCTTACGAAGAATCCTTTGTTGGTAGGATTGTATAACCTGTAGCCCTTTTGATTGTTGTCATATCCAATGAATATGCACCTTTTTGCCTTTGGATCCATCTTGCCTCTAGCCTGTGAAGGAACATGAGCATAAGAAATGCAACCAAAAATTTTACAATGATCTAAGCTTGGTCTTCTTCCATTCCAAGCCTCATATGGAGTCATCCCATCAAGGGATTTTGAAGGCAACCTGTTAATCAAGTAAGTGACTGTAGATACAACCTCAGCCCATAAGTAATTAGGTAAATGCCTTTCATTCAACATAGACCTTGCAGCTTCAACAATTGTCCTATTCCTTCTTTCTGCCACTCCATTTTGCTCAGGAGTGTACCTTGTAGTTACCTCTGTTTTGATTCCTCTTTCTTGAAGAAAAGAATCATACTCATGGGAGAAGTATTCTCCCCCTCCATCTGACCTTAGCCTTTTTAGAGTGTATATAAAGGCTTCAAAAAAATTCTATAATACATTGAAGAAATATACATTCACTTTGGGTCATAATTGTGTTGCTCCATTTCTCTACACCATCTTCTTCAACAATATTGAACTTGTATACGTTGTTGCTCTCTCTACAAAGCTCCAATTGTTAGAATGATCATGCATTGAAAAAGTATTTGTTTCTAGTTTATGTATACGAATTTGCAAAGCATTCGGTTTAGTATATTTGGGGAAACTGTAATTTTACTATCTTGGGGTCTATCTCTATGCAACAAAATAGGAGTATTAAGTTCATTGCAGAAGCATATATCACTTATTAATTGTAATCTTGTGCATTTTAGGCACTCAAACCTATGTGTATCATTCCTCTAAAAGAAAGTTTCTAATTATGAGCATTTGAGGTTGATAGTTTCATCCAAAGATAACAAGTTTTTTTTAGATAGTCAATGTGCAAACCTATCTATTTTCTGTCAACTCTTTCTCCTTGATTCTCCAAAGTCATAGTGGATTTTATTACACAAATAACATGCCCATAGGGTCTATTTGACTCTCCATAAGTTCAAGGGCTAGTCCTGTGCTCATTGCCTAGACCATACTTGTCACTTTGCAACTCACTTTTCTACCTCATACAAGCTTCTTAGAGCTGAAATGAAGGGTAGCATGAGAGTTGGTTGCCCCCTACTTACCCAAAAACAATATTCCTGAACCAAGTAAGAAACAATATCATCAAACTGATTTTCTAGAATCACAATCTTGAGCCCAATCTGAATCACAATACCATTGAAGTGTACCATATTTCTCTAATGTACCTTAGAATTCATATTTCTCCATATTAGTAAATTTCTTTTGGTTTGTTGGAGAACCTACTCAATACTCCAATAGCATAGCAGATAGCTGGTCTAGTTCTACATAAAAAGATAAGACACCCAACAAGCTTTCAATGCTTTTGAGCATCTACTTCTTGTGTATCACCTTTCGTTGAAACTTTAGGATTTACATCCATAGATGTGCTAGTGGCTTTGCAGTCCATCATCCAAGATTCTTTAAAGATTTTACTAGCATATCTCTATTGTGATATGAAACCTCACCATCCTTTTGCCATACTTCAATGCCAAAGAAATAATGGAAGAGTCCAAGATGTGTCATTTCAAACTCATTGCTCAATCAGGAACAATGTTTGACAAAATTTGCATGATCTCTTAGTGTGATCATATCATCTACATATAAGATGACAATCACTGGCTAGTTATCGTTTTCATAACATACAAATTTCCATCAGAATTAATTCTTTAAAAACCTAGGTTTTGGAAAAACACGTCAATTCATCCATATCAAGATTGTTAAACTTGCTTAAAGGCCATTTCATTTCTTCTTAAGTCTACAAACCTTGTGTTTTGAATGAGATACCTCAAAACCTAATGGTTGAGATACATATACCTCCTCCTTGATGGTTGAGATACATATACCTCCTCCTTGAGGTATCCAATCATAAATGCTCATTTTACGTCCATCTCAAATATAGATTGCATTTTATGTGCAACTACTACAAGTAACCTATGAATTGTGGTCATTTGAGTTGTTGGTGTAAATATCTCTTGGAAATCAAATCCTTCCACTTGTGAGAATCCTTGATCAACAAGCTAAGACTTTTACTTCTCTAAAGTACCATTAGCTCTGTATTTTCCATTACAAATCCACTTAGTTCCAATTACCTTTTCTTCAGTGGTTAATCAAAAAATTCCAAAGTGTCATTGTTTATTATGCTATCATATTGACCTATTTAGCCTTTATTGCCTCTCAACACAGGATTTTTGAGTGCATTATCTACGATTGTGGTTTTTGTTATTGACCCCATAATTTAGCCATAAGAGCCATATTGACAATATTGATCTATGCAACCCATGTGAAGATGAATTAGGGACATCAACTTCAGGGTTACATTTGTTAAAGAGCTGTTGTGCCCACTTCGGTAACAACTTACATTGTGTGGAAAGAACTAGTTGGCTTTTTGGTGGAGGAATCTCATTATCTGATGTCTCCTCATCATTGATCTTGACCTCTCTATGGGAAGGCATTAGGTGAGCTAAATCTTATGTTGATGAGATAGTGCATTTAGAGTTATCCACTAGATGTGGTTGCTCATCAAATACCACATGATGGTTGAACATTATCTTCTTTGACTCGAGATCCCAAAGTCTATATGCTTTAGACTCTTCATTATATCCTAAGAAGACACATGTTGTCCTTTTTTATCCGCGCTTAGCTCTTGCTGATTTAGATATATGTGCATAACAAAAAGATCCAAAAATTCAAAAATACTTAAATGAAGGCTCTTTTACTAGAGTATACTTCTTAAAAATTAATCCTGTGCATCACTATATCTAGTCGCAATCTCCTCCATAAAATTAGCATAGAAAATCGACTTTTTTGCGTATTATAAACCTCTTTAAATGAAAAGAACTAGTAGACATATTCTTTTGTTTGAAAAAATTGCCAGCATTCACGTTACACAATTGGCGTTTCAAGGACATTTCAAATATTTCAATGTTTCATGCTTGAAGAAAAAACACATATAGTTAAAAGTCCATTACATTTGGGAGAGGATAGAGGAAACTTTTATGGAATTAGAGAACTATTCTACAAAACATAATTGTGTTGATAATTTAACAAATTCACCTACAAAATAAACAGTCAATCTTGATCCACATTATTCATAATTCCATACATGGAAAGGGTGGATATGTTATTACATGATCAATTTCTATCTTTCATTAGGCCAAAAAATGAACACTGCTTGGGCCTCTTGACCCACATTATTCATAATTTTGTTGATGGAAAGGGTGGATATGTTATTACATGATCAATTTCTATCTTTCATTAGGAAAAAAATGAACCCTCCTTGGGTCTTTTGGATTAAGGGCTGATTAGTGATGGACTAATGAGAAGAGGGTGATGAACAGAGTCGAGTGCCTTAATTACATAGGCTAGGCATAGGCTTTTGTTGTTTTTCTGTGGTCAAAGAGGAGAAAACCATTGAGAATTTGTGGTTCTAGATATGTGAATGGTTTTGAAAGGCTTAGAAATGAGTTAAAGCCCTTGGATTGGCCTAAAGATTCATAGGTTGAGAGGGACTTGTAAAACTCAAGGAAACTTTCATTAGGAGCCCTTGGATTTGTGTGCTTTTCAAAGGTTGGGATTTCTCCTTCTTTGAAAGTGTAGCAACGAATACGTACCATTGAATTAGAGCATCAATCGGACGGCTTATTTTTAAACTATTTGTTCTTGAGCATCTTTTCACGTCGGCCATTGGATCTTGTCTTCATCTAGTGGCTGAGGATGAGTTTCTTAGTAGGATAGGAACCTATTTCCCTACACTATTCGATCATGGATTACACTATATGGCCCACATTGAATGGGCCTATCAAATAAGCCCGACTTGTGGTCCATCATTAGATGTGCGAAGATCCAAGGGTCCAACTTGTATTATTTTCTAGTGCTTGGTGTCTTTGAATCGTGGCCATTCAATGGAAGCATCCAAAGGCTAACAAAAAAATCTTCTAGAAATTTAACCACAATATCATAGAACATATAATTTTATTCAATAGTACCACTAGTGGTTTTCTATGCTCCATCAACCTCCTAAATTAAGGGTTTTAATCCCTAGAAATTAGGAATCCTTACAAGGCCCATGCAAGATTCGTTTTTCCCTTTGATGATATGATTCTACTTTGCAAAATACACTTTTAAGATCCTTGTCCTAAGAAGAATCCATTGATCCAATGGATGAGGATGAGAATCAAAGCAATTAAACCTCATAAATTGTTTACATCTACTCAATTCATCACCAATTTGGTTGCAATCATACTAGTGTTAACTTATGAGTGTTAATTTATGCCTGAGATGATTTCAAAATGTTATTTTAAAGTTAACTAGGAAACCAAGACATAAAGGTCGTGTTCCCTTGCTTTTTTAATTTATGGAGCTCAATATTTCTTTTAAACTTTTTAATTAATAGTGACTCTCATTAATAGATGAAAATCCTAAGACAAAGGACTCATAGGAAGTAATGGTCTTTGAAAGTTCGTTATATATATATATATATATATATATATATATATATATATATATATATATATATATATATATATATATATATATATGTGTGTGTGTGTGTGTGTGTGTATGTGTGTGTATGACTAAGATAGACACAAAGGTTTCTTGATTAATTGTAATGCTCCTAAAACCTTGTCTTCATTGTCAAACACCATGTGCATGTAATTCGTTGATGGAAATCAACACATCTTCGCTAATAATCCTTTCGATTAAAGATCACCTCGAAATGATATTTTCATTGCCCAAGAATGATTTGTGGATAAGGGAAGGGCGGCTTCTAACCTTAATTCGCTAGCAAGCCCATTAAAGAGATTGACAACGTTTTCTTTCATGTTTAAGAATGATGTTCACAAGAAGAATCGGCACTTGACTCCCTTCATCGATAAAAATATATTTGTTCTTATCTAGCTTTTCAATCTAGTTGCTATATTCCGACATGATTCAAGAACTTTACCTCTCCACTTTAAAGGTACCAATAGAGATGAAGTAGATGTCATGCTTCTTCTCTAGTAGACTTCTCTTGAGTTGTATGTATGCCCTTGAACGCGCATCAGTAGCTTTTCTTCTTCCAAGGCCTTCAATAGCTCCTTCTAGTCATCTTTGAGTGCCTTTATGTGTCGGCTTCTCTAATAGCAATTATGTTCATTGAAATCAAGGGTTCTTTGTGTGCCTATGGAACGAACTTGAGAGCTTTTGGTCAATCAAAATAAACTATGAGAACTTCCTAATCCAATTCATTCCACTCAAAATACTTTCTTCTACTCATTGTCTTCACTAGACATGCACAGAGAGACCACTCTTTATTCTAAACTTGATTTGTCTCAGAATACGCAGAGTTTAGATTTGAACTTCAAGTCAAATTTAGAAGATTGTATTAGCTTTGTAAGAAGGAAAAGCTTATAATTAATGGATATAATATGAAGATGGAACTCTGCTCAACTCAAAACTAACTAGCTCCTTCACGGACAAAGTAGAGTGTGAGCTATGGCTACTCAAAGTACAAAGAAAGTACTGAAACAACTAGAGGGCTTGCTTAAGAAGGGGTCTATTAGCTAATTCAAAATCTAAAAGGGTTTTGAATTTAGTGCCATGCCATGTGCTTTGTTAAAAAATATGATAGCGTGTAATCTTTTGCGATTAAAATACAATATCTTATATTATGATGTATTACGCATGTAGTACGTTGTCACGCATGGAGTTACGCATGCACCAAGTTAATGAATGTATAACTAAAGAGAACAAAGTGTGTGATGACAAGTCCCAAGCAGCTTATCTTGGTGGTTGGGTCTCTTTCCTCTTGACGTAGGGGCGAGGGTTCAACCCCCACCCGTTACATGTAAGGGACATGTTAATTATGGAAAGTTGTATTTTGTGGTTGTTGTGCCACCGTTTGTCCTGCCCCATGGTGGTAGTGATCGGAGTATAACCCAGCTATGTTAACCCCTGTTCTTGTGGAATAAGGGGGGTCCCATGGGTACTATGCCCTTGTTGTTGAGCCCATAAAAGTCATATTGGTCAAAGTCAATCATAGTCAAAGTCAAAGCAATCAGAGTCAATGTATTCAAGGTCAAAGTCAACATGGGTGAAGTCAAAGTGTTCAAAGTTCTAGTGTCAAGGTGCATAGGTAGTGCACAATTAATTGTTCATAAAGGGGATAATTGCAGAAAATTGCTTGCAGGTTGCAGAGGTATTTCTGTAATTCCCTAAGGTTCAAAAGTGTTCGTTAAGTGTTTTGGAAGGTTCAGGTGAACCCTCTCTTAGGTGCACAAGTGAAGAATTAAAAGGCAAAATGTGAAGGTATGTGAAACGTGGAAGTGAAAGTAAAGTCCCCCAATTAAAATTTTTGTTTAGTGTAAAGTCATTACAGGACAAAAGAGGCACTTTTGGAGACAATCTTGAGACATCAAAGTGAGCACCAAGATACTCTAGCAATTATGAGTGTATGTGAATCCACACTCAAATCAAGGCAAGGCACTATCCTTGAGAGAACTAAGCAAGGTGATCATAGCCTAGATTAAGCAAGAGAGAGAAGGGCAAGAGACACACAATGTGCGACGCAGAGAAGTGAAGTGCAAGGTGTGCATGAAGAGTGACTAAGAAGTGTGCAGAGAAGTGCTAAGCTATTCAATCCAAGGATCCCAAGGTCCCATTGAAGTTGTGCGCATGCTGACAGAAGGTGTACATCCCTCCCCCTATTGGAAGCTTGAGTGCAAGGTGTGCACAAGTGCAGGCTTGGAGAAGGTGGAGGTCTGCTGCAGAGAAGGCCGGCCGCACCAAGAACCTTGGGTATTTTGTACTTTGTGATTGTACACTCTATGGGATTTTGCATAGAAAGCATTGGATTGTTGTGCATTACCATTGTATTTGTCTTCTTATAATCAATCGATAGAGGCATCTAGTGTGTATCTTTCTTCTTATCTTTCCTCTTTCTCCTACAAACACTCAAATCCCTTTTACACAAGAATCCCCCAACAAAATTTGGCATGCACAGTGGGACTCCAAGGAGATTTGAGCAAAAGTTATAGAAGTATTCAAGTGCCGATAGTGCTACAGTGCTACTTCATTGGGTTAAGAGGTAAATTTTCTTACTAATTCTATTAGCCTAAGAGGATTATGAACAAGTCATGACCACAACCTGGTCTCAGACATTGAGGGTCACCTGCAAAACAACAAGAAGGAAGGTTGTTAGAAGATCCTCCAGTCCACTGTCATCAACATCATCAGTAAAGAGCATGGCAGGTCAGGTAGATTTGGAGACTCTACTTCCAAGATTAAATATAAAATTTCCTTCTTTCAAAGGCTTAGCTCAGGAAGATCCGGATGAGCATATTAGGAGGTTCTTAGCATTATGCAAAAGAAGAGGTTTGATGGGAAGAGAGGATGCCTTTTTTATACTCTTTCTTGCCACATTAGAAGGGTTAGCAAATAAATGGTTTAGCTAGTTTGTTGAAAACCATTTCACCACTTGGGATTTAATGAAAGATGCATTGAAATTCAATTCTAGCATTGGAATACTACAGAGATAAACATAGAGGAATTAGAAAACTTGAGATTAGGTCCTGGTGAAATATTTCCAGAGTTTGTAACTAGGGCCAAGGCACTAATGTCTAAGTTACTAGATCCTCCACATGATTTCTTTATTAAGAAATGGTTAGCTAAACCACTTCCAGTGACTACACAATGTAAAATCAAGGAATTAGTGTTGCCAACAGCCTCCATAGAGGAATTCATCAATTTAGCTATGTGACAGGAACAAATAAGACAACAATACAGAGCAACTTCTTCACAGCTACCTTATTCTGTAGAAATTGAAGATCCAGTGATTCCAGCTAAGGAAAGAGTTGGAGAACTTAAAAAGAAGTAAACCTCAAAAGGAAGAAAAGAATGCAGTAACCTTGTTGCGGCGAGAAATTGAGGCCCTCAAACTACAAAAGGAAGAGGAAGCCCAAGCAAAAGAAATAGCTCAATTTCGATAAGAATTACAAGAATTAAGGGGAGGTAGCATAAAAAATGGGCTATGGTGTACCATATGCAGCAAACAGGGCCATGTGGTAAGCAAATGTCCATTCTTGAATGTATCATGTCAGTTATGTAGGAAAATGGGGCATGAGGCTAAAGATTGTTCTTCAAGAGGAATGCCTGCAACAACATATTGGACACAAGGAGGAGCCCTACCAGCAGCTAATGTGATGGTGGCTACACCTAATCAAGGTAACAATTATAACCCTACACAGAGGAATAACTTTGGAAATGGGCCTAGGAGGCCAATTTATTTGTTTCTGATGTGGAGAATGTGGGCATTACCAAAGTAGGTGCACTCTACTAGCAAATTCCCCTCCTTGCATGAACTTCCCAAAGGCAAACAACCACTATACTAATTGTTGTCCTAAGAACCAAGCATCTTCATCTGGGCCCTGCATTCAAATGATTTTTGTGGGCAAAGAGGGAATGGTAGATCAAGTCAATGTGTCATCACCATCTACCAGGGTGGTGCAGTTAGAAGAAATTGAATCTTTTAAAGTGCAAACAAGAAGCAAAGTGAAAGCTCAAGTAGAAATAGGTCAAAGAATCAAGGATTAATGGATTGAACAAAGACAAAGAGACATCTGATGATAAAGCCACTACATGTGAAGATACAAGACAAAAAGAAAATATCATAGGTACCAGTGATGCCATTGGACATGCATTCAACACGCCTCATGAGGAGGTTGATAAGCCCATTGGAGCCCATGAACTTAAGGAATCAGAAGCTTCACGCCTACTCAAGTCCATGAAAAAGGAGGTTAGTATTTTTTATTTAACGTAGATGGATGGGAAATTCAGGCCAGAACTCTTGCAGATAATTGATGAGGCTTCCACAACAAGTTTAGTGGCAAAGGCTGTTGTTATGCATAAAGATAAAATTGTAGGTGAAGCACCCCTCACAGATTATAACAGCCCTCGGCTAACAGTCTCTATCAAAGGTCACGAGTTTCAAGGAGTTATTGTGGATGGTGGGTCTGGCATTAACTTGATGCCTGAACATACCATGAAAAAGATTGGACTACACCCTTCAAGACTTGCCAACTTCACTGTAACACTAGTAGACCAAAGTACAGTCAGACCTATGGGAGTAGTCCCTAACATTCAGATGGAAGTACAAGGTAACACATTTGTCTTGAACTTTGTAGTTATAAGATTACCAAATGTGCAGGGAGTGTTTCCTCTATTAATTGGAAGACCCTGGCTAAGGCATGCTAGTGTAATACATGACTGGGGCAAAGATACCATTTGGGTCCAATAGGAAGGTGTTGAATTAAGACAATTATTGTTAGAAGAAGGTCTGGATCAACAAGGATATACCAGCATGATGCAATAAATTGGTATACACATAGATATGGACTCTGTAGACAATCAAGAAGGCAAAGAAGTGGATCTATATGATGAAGACAACATGCTCACATGGTTAGAAGAAGGGATTCTTTTCCTTGCTTTGGAATTTTTCCATCTAACTCAGACATAGAAGAAGGGGATTCGGAAAAAGTGGAAAGAATTCAAGTAGCTGGGTTGGGAGAGCCGACAAAAGATCACAGAAGGGGAAAGAGGTCTCCTTTACACAACCATATAGAGGAAGTTATTTCTCTGGATTGCAACCAAAAGGAAGGTTCAGAATCTAAAGGTAAGAAAAAGAATATAGAAGAAGATTCATTACCACTTCATGAGATCCCTCCAGGATGGATTCAAGAGGAAGAAGTGCAACTAGACATTCAAGATGTTCCTACTTATGCTACCGAAGCTATGTGGGACAAGGTAACTAAGGATGCTACTCAAAAACAACTTATGGATAACATTATAAACATGCATCCAGTGAAGGAGGTTCAGTTGGTCAATGAGGATCACTCGTGTCCCATTTTAATAGCCACATGGATAGGGGATCATCCGGAGGTGCTCTTAAAGGTAACATCTTTCATGAAGTCATTTGCAGATATCTTTGCTTGGCACTACAAAGATTTAGAAGGAGTACCACCTAGTTATGGAGAGCATAGAATCCCTCTCATTGAGGGAGCAAAACCAGTGAGAGGTAAGAGTTATAGGCTGAATCCTAAATATGATGTTGTTTACTTGGAAATTTAGAAAATGGAAGATGCAAGAATTATCATCCCTCTAGAGCATTCAAAATGGCTATCTCCTATGGTAATTGTTCCAAAGAAAAACACTAACAAGATCAGAATCTATGTGGACTTTAGAGCATTGAACAAGGTCACCATCCCATATGGATTACCGATGCCATTTGTTGAATAGGTCATAGAAGAAGTAGCTGGACATACACTTTACAGCTTCAAGGATAGATTCAGTGGACATAATCAAATATCCATCCACCCTGAGGATCGAGAGAAGATTGCATTCATTACACCTTGGGGAACTTATGTATATTTATCGATGCCATTTGGACTAAGAAATGCCCCAGCTACTTTCAATCGAATAGTTAATCTCATTTTTGGACCATTGCTACTAGAGTCTCTCATAATTTTCATGGATGATTTTTCATCCTTTTCAGGTACTCTTGCAGAGACTCCATTGGATTTTTTAGAAAAGCATCTGACTCAATTACAACAAGTTTTTAAGAGGTGCAGAGAAACAAAGTTGAAATTGAGCCCAAACAAATGCCATTTTCTGGTGATTGAAGGTGCCTTCCTGGGACATGTGGTATCCTCCAAAGGTATGGCACCTAACCCAGACAAAATTATAGCTATTAAAGTAACCTAGACCTAAATCTCCAAAAGAGATTCAAAGTTTTCTAGGACATACAGGGTACCAGTGGAGGTTTATTAAAATGTATGCAGATATAGCCAAGCCATTGGCTAGCCTTACAGGTAAAGAAGTACCTTTTAAATGGGACGAAGAGGAGGAAAAAGCATATCAAACACTAAGGTCAAGGTTAGTAGCTGCTCCCATTCTGATTACACCTTAGTGGTAAAAAATTTTTCATATACATGTAGATTCCAGTGCATATGCAGTGGGGGCAGTGTTGACTCAACACAGTGAAGAATAGAAACTGGAGAGACCAATCCAATATGCCAATTGAATTTTGACCAAGGCTGAAAGAAATTATAGTACCACAGAAAGGGAGACCTTCGCCATGGTTTTCGATGTACAAAAGTTTCGTCATTACTTGCTAGGAGTGAAATTTGTTATCATAATCGATCATCGACCGCTCAAATATTTACTAAACAAACCACAAGCAACTGGTAGGATATGGGAGTGGTTACTTTTTTTCCAAGAATTCGATTTTTCTATAGTCCATAGACCAGGTAAAGAAAATGTGATGTTAGACCACCTATCCAAGATCAACATAATGGATCAAGCAATTGGAGTAAATGATGATTTTCCAGATGCTAATTTGTTCACTATTCAATCTCAAGGTTGGTATGAGGACATTACGAATTTTATTACAACTAGATTGTACCCAAAAAAGGAAAGCTCGGTGCAAAAGAAGAGGCTACTAATCAATAGCAGACCATTTACTATTATTCAAGGCAAACTATACAGGTATGGGAAAGATGGTTGTTTGAGGAAATGCATAGAAAAGGAAGAGACATGGGATCTCCTAACAAAGGCACATGAAGGTCTAGGTGGTGGGCACCTTCTAGGTCATATCATGGGCCAGAGAATTCTGGATGTAGGATTATGGTGGCCCACCCTTTCAAGGGACTCGAATGATAGGGCTAAGGTATGTGACATCTGCCAATGATGCAGCCCTAAACCCACCAAGCAGAGAAACAACCCACTGACACTAGCTACTAATTGGCAACCATTTGAGAAGTGGGGATTGGATTTTTTAGGACCTATAATCCTCCCTCTTTTCCAAATCGAGATAAATATTTACTAATTGCCACACACTATGCAATAAAATGGGTTGAAGCTATTGCTTCACCTGATTGCACAGCATAAACAGTGGCTGAATTTTTATTCAGCAATATTTTTTGCAGGTTTGGGTGTCCTCTAGAGATCTGCACAGACCAAGGAACACACTTTGTGAATAAGATTTAACAAGAAATCTTTAACAGGTATAAAATTATTCATAGGACTTCATGCTCTTAATCTCCCAGGGCAAATGGCCAAGCAGAGTCCACAAATAAGGTATCGATTACCATGCTCTGGAAGGAATGTATGCTACAACCTACTACTTGGGGTAAAGCTTATCTTGGTACATTGTGGGCATATTGATTAGCCTATAAACAAACAACCGGGTTTTCTCCATTCCAACTGGTTTATGGGATAGCCCCCATCGAACCATTTGAGTTCATACATGGCTCGATCAGAACTGAAGGGGTTCAAAGAAGGAGAGGCTCATAGGTAACAGATAGGCTCACAACTTTACATAAATTGGAAGAATCCCGTATTCTACCCTCCAGACAGTTAGAGCAGACTCAACTCAAGAGAAAGGAAGCTCATGACAAGAGCTTGTGGCCTAAACTTTGAAGCCAGGTGAGTCAGTTATGTTGCATAGACAACAAATGTCTACTCAAGCTAAAGGGAAATGGATCCCACACTAGGAAGGCCCTTATCAAATTAAGGCAATGCTGAGTTGGGATGCAATGGAGTTAGAGACTCTAAAAGGAGAGGTCCTATGACTAGTCAACATATCAAGGCTCAAGGCCTATCATCAGCACTACTGAAGCTCCCTGGATCATGTGGAACTTGCAAAATCTATCCAGGTTGTACATAGCCTTCTCATTTCATTTTGCTCCAGTTTTAGTAGTTTTTATCCATTTTAATGCTGGTTCCTTGAGAAATTTTCAAGCATATTTAGATTTTTCCTAGCCTTTTTTTTCATCCTTTTCTAATTTAATTTTCTTGTTAAATTGGAGGAATAAAGGAAGCTCTCTGTGGTTTTGAGTGAGAAAATTAGCCTACACCTATAGGAAATTTTTTGAGAATTTTGTGAGAATTTTTTGGATTTTTTTGCTTTTTTTTTGGATTTTTTTAATATTTTTCTCCAATTTTTGGATATTTTCATCCAAAAACAGGGGCCCCATGGATTTATTTTTTTCCCAAAAAAAGGGGAAAAGGAAGATTTTGGAAAAAATATCTCTCTCTCTCTCTCTCTCTCTCTCTCTCTCTCTCTCTCTCTCTCCCCCGCCCCCCCTCGCGGGTCCCCCCCAGTCTTCCCCCCCTCCCCCCCCACCCACCCACCCCCTCCCCCCCCCCTCCTTCTTCTATATTAACCCTCCCCACCACTCCTTTCTCCTACCGGCATGAAGATCAATTTTAGGTCAGCCCTTTTTTTTATTATTTTTTATGTTATTTTATTGTTTTACCCCCCCCCACTCCAGCATAGGATATTTTTATATCCTATGATTGGTTGTGGCATTTTTTTTTTTAATCTTCTTTTTCTTCTTTTATATTTTAGCTGTTTTGTTCCGTACCATGTACTCCTCATATTTTCATACTTTTTGAGTCATTTTTAGGGTTTTTAGACATGCTAAAGCCGAGTTTTGTGTTCAAATGACCAGATTTTGATGTTTTCTATGTCTTTTTCTTATTTCCACTTCGGTTTTGCTTTCATAGATATCCATTTTCTCTTCCCTTTTGGTCCTCCCCTCTTGTGAGGAGACTCCCATAGTATTGCAAAATATAATAGTTGACTCTGTCTTTTCAGCACTTGCTTGCAGAGCACATTATTTCCCTTCATCCATGGCTTCTACAGGTCCCCAACAGGCTTCATCCATGGCCATTGAGGCATACTTGGAGCTTCCACCTTTGGCTTTGGATTTAGCCACCATCCCTATTGAGATAGGCCTTACCCTTCATGTGGCCCCCACCCCCACCTTCCCTGTCACCCTCATCCACTCCACACATATGGCTCCCCCACCTTCTGTCATCGCAGCCACGGTCCCTTCTATTCCTCATGCCACATTCCCACACCCTCATCCTCTTTCAGCCCCTCCCCACATCCAGGGAAGCCACCCCTTGCGACATCCCTTCCCTGTTTATCCCTCTCTGGATCCTCTCTATATAGCCCGAGGGTTCTCCCGTCGGGACTCCACCTTCCCATTGCAGCTCCGACACACTCCGGTGGCTCCAATGGTCATCCCGTGTGTAGCTCGGATAGCCGTTCCACTTCTCCTGTTCCACGCCCAGCATCGTCATCCATTGTTGATCATCGGGATTCGTCTTCGTCCCTATCCATCCGCCTCCACTTAGCCTTCCCAGCTATATTGCTAATTGACCTACTCCTAGAGGGATGCCTTCATCAGGTTGGTCTTTGGCATCTAGCGTCCCTCTTATTATCTGAGGTAGAGGGTGTTGATATTCGCGCAGCGCTTCTCACATTCCCGCACTTTCCATGCGGTTCACTGACACTTGCAGTCATCATCGCGGGCATCGCTTCCAGCATCTCTTCATATCGTGCCCCACCCTTCCTCTACTCCAGGTTGTCTCGGGACGAGACCATTGCCTACTATATCTAGCTGTATGGCGTGGATGCCATGCCTACCACGTACCAGCTAGCCATCCTAGATTCCTTCATTTTCTACTTCTTATTCCATAGCACATCATCTGATATTCTGTTACATGATATACATATTGCAAACCTCCTTTTCTATTTTTTGCATGGTCACCCTTATCCATATAGTTCCCTTATGTTTCATTCCTTCCTCCTTTGTTCTCGTCGATTCCATGATGCCCTCCACCGCAGGACGTGTTCATTCTCTGTGTAGTCCACCCCGGTCTTAGCATGGCTCTTTCATCTTCCTAGTACACAATCCATTGCACCCAGCCTCGACATTGCCCCATCCCACCCCGCACACTCTATAGCCCATTCCCCTCGTCCACCTCCCCTACAAGCCGTCATATTGCCTACACCTCGTAGTTCCTTTCCTCATGAGTCCACTCCCATCACTACCTCCACTCCAGCACCCACACAACGGATACGTGCCCGTTTGATGGATTCTTTTCTGATTAGTGGCTTAAAGTCTCCTTCCCCTATACCTCCTCCGTCCCTACAATCACCCCCGCCGACTGGTTCCGCTCCGCCTCTTCCATCTCCAGCCATCTCCATTGACTCTACCTCCACCTCCCCTCCTTGTCGCACCCCTCCTCCTTCTCCCACTTACCCCCAGCCTACCCCGGCCCCCCACCAGCCTCGCCCCTTTCCATCCCTGATAGCCGTGTCGATGATCCCCCCTCCCTAGGTCTTCTTAGCGATGCTAGCCTCGTCGTGAGCGATGGAGCCGATGTTGCATGCCTCTCCCTTGACTTAGTCTCTACGACAAACTACACTTCACCAGCACTACGCTTTGATGATCGAGCGTATTCGTGCTTCTATGGTCGCACAGTGGCAGACGTCTCAGGTTGCATTGTGGGCCCTTCAGTAGGAGAGAGACAGGTTCCGAGATGAGGCTAATGTTGCGACTCAAGCTCTTTTGGAGATATGACAACGCGCGTCATTGGGCATCTGTGATAGTCCTGCGTGTAGGCTAGTCCGAGGGGAGCATGATCACCTGTGCAGGTATAGGAGCAAGATTGCTGCTTGGACTGTGGAGGCCGCTATCATTACCCCCACCTCCCCAGACTTGCCTCCGCATCATAGCGATGCTCCACCTATGGCGGGGTCTCATTCTTCGATGGTGCACCAGCCAGCTCCCTAGTATCTTTCCCCTAGGATCTTGGCATTGCTACTTATAGACACCTTTTGTATCCATCCACTTGCCTCATTTTGTTTGTAGAGGCTCCGCATCCTAGGATTGCCCTTAGTTCTCTTCTTGGCTTACATGCCATTCATTGGCACTTTCATGTACTTACTACATAGTCAAAACTTTCCTTGTATTTTTCTACTCTTATATATGAGATTTTGGTTCTTTGTTATTTGTGCCTTATATTTTGTAGTAGGCCATTCAATGTTTTCTGACCTAATCTCTTTTTAACAGTGATTTTCATCACTACATGAACATTGTAAATACCATTTTTGGTAGATTGGACTCCATTTTGTTCAAGCCGAGGGAGTCCTTGAGCTTGAGGATTATTAGAAGTATTTATGTATCAATTTTCATAATTTTTAGAGCTCGTTTGAGCCTCCAAAATAGCCTAGGAACCTAATTCTTAACTAGGCCAGACACTTGGTCTGGACAAGGCCATTAGCTAGTCAGAAACTATAAAAGGAGCTAGAGAGCTCATTTTTGGGGGAGAACAAATTGTAGTTTGAACTAAAGAAGAGCTCTTGTAATTGTGTTTTGATCTTAATCAAAGCTTCCATTGTCTCACTCTTTGTTCTTACTTGTGTGCACGTGTGTGTATATGTGTGTGCATGCTTGTGTGCTTCTCCATTGCCACTTGTGCATTTCACTTGCTCGAGGTCTTCATACCATCCTCATGTCTTCCCGGATTGACATTAAAGGAGGTGCTACTCAACGTTGAGCTACAGCATCTTAGCCACAGGTGAAAACATTTCTTCATAGTCTAGTCCTTGGGTTTGTGCAAAACCCTTAGCCACAATTGTAGCTTTATACCTGTTTATGGATCCATTTGAGTTCCTTTTGAGTTTGTAAATCCACCTAGAACTAATTACCTTCATTGATGTTTTCTTGGGTACTAGCTCCCAAGTGTCATTCTCTTGGAGTGCTTCTATTTATTCATCCATAGCCTCCTCCCATTCTACTTTGGTACTTGCTTCTTCATATGAAGAAGGTTCTTCAAGTGATGAATCCCTAGTTAGATAAATAAAATTCTTAGTGACTAATGAAGTATCATACCCATATCTGATTGACTTCTTGCTCTCTCTTTGTGATCTCCTCAAGGCTTTGTTGGATGACTTAGGTATGCCCTCCAATCTCTTCATCTTGACCTTGCCTTTTGATTTCCATGCTTTGAATTCTTCCAAGTTGATGGTGTCCTCATCATCTGATTTGGTGTCTTCAATTGTACTTGGTTCCTCCTTGGTGAGGCTTGGAAATTCTTCTTCCAAGTCATATGGCAGTTTGACCTTTTTGCATTCACTTTCAAACCAAGAATCATTCTCATCAAACACAACATCTCTACTAACAATAAATCCTTTCTTTGGTGGATTATAACAACTTTATCCCTTTTGATTTATATCATACCCTATGAAGATGCATTTTTCTGCCTTAGGGTCTAGGTTACCTCTGATTTGAGATGGAACATGCACATAAGCAACACAAACCAAATATTTTGCAATGTTCAAGTGAAGTCAAAGTCAATGTATTCAAGGTCAAACTCAGCATGGGTGAAGTAAAAGTGTTCAAAGTTCTAGTGTCAAGGTGCACAGGTAGTGCACAATTAATTGTTCATAAAGGGGATAATTGCAAAAAATTGGATGCAGGTTGCAAAGGTATTTCTGTAATTCCCTAACGTTCAAAAGTTTTTTTTAAGTCATTTGGAAGGTTCAGTTGAACCCTCTCTTAGGTGCACAAGTGAAGAATTAAAAGGCAAAATGTGAAGGTATGTGAAACGCAGAAGTGAAAGTAGGGTCCCCCAATTAAAATTTTTGTTTAGTGTAAAGTCACTACAAATCAAAACAGAGATTCGTTGGCTACCCACTTTTGGATACAATCTTGGGACATCAAAATCAGCACCAAGATACTCTAGCAGTTAGGAGTGTACGTGAATCAACACTCAAATGAAGGCAAGGCACTATTCTTGAGAGAACTAAGAAAGGTGAGCATAGCTTAGATTAAGCAAAGAGAGAGATGGGCAACAGACACTCAGTGTGCGATGCAGAGAAGTGAAGTGCAAGGTGTGTATGAAGAGTGACTAAGAAGTGTGCAGAGACGTGCTAAGCTCTTCAACCCAAGGATCCCAAGGTCCCATAGAAGTTGTGCGAGTGCCGACAGAAGGTGTCCATCCCTCCCCCTATTGGAAGCTTGAGTGCAAGGTGTGCATAAGTGCAGGCTTGGAGAAGGTGGAGGTCTGGTGCAGAGAAGGCCAGCAACAACAAGAACCTTGGGTATTTTGTACTTTGTGATTGTACACTCTGTGGGATTTTGCACAAAAAGCATTGGATTGTTGTGCATTACCATTGTATTTGTCTTCTTATAGTCAATCGACAAAGGCATCCAGTGTGTATCTTTCTTCTTATCTTTCCTTTTTCTCCTACAAACACTCAAATCTCCTTTTACACAAGAATCCCCCAACACTTGTACAATTGTAATTTCAAAATTAAAACTTAAAAGAGTGGACCTCGGCCAAACTTCCATAAAAAAAAAAAATAATTGTGTGACGACAAAGAACATCAAGCACAGAGAAGTTTAAAAGACGCGGAAGAGCATCTCAATTCATGATAATGTTAAGAATTTTGTCTCTTCGAATTCCCTTATTAAAGCGGACTCCGAAAAGGAATTCCAATTCCAGGAGCACGTGCTTCAGATAAGAACGCGAAAAACGTATTTTGTATTGCTCATGTCTTTTTTCCATTTAAACGTCAAGAAAGACTTTAGAAAACATAAAGGGTCACAAAGTAGTATGATCTTCAAGCGACCTCTATCTCGAAAGCACGTTTATTTATGTGGGTTATTCTTTGATCTATAAATGCAAACGCAAGAGAACACAAGAGCTTTAGGTTGGTTATATCTCGGATTTATGTGGGTTATTCTTTGATCTATAAATCCGAGAGCTTTAGGTTGGTTATATCTATTGTAAGAATGGAAACGCAAGAGAATACAAGAGCAATAGCAAAAAAGATAACAAACATAATAGAGTCTCAAAAATTTACTCAAAGAGTATAAAGATGATGTCTATTTAGTTCCTTGACTTCCAAAATAGAGAGTGAGATATGGATTCCTAAAGTTGGAACAAATCACTCAAGAAAGGAGGGGGCTTGCTTAGTGAGGGGGCTACTAGCTTTTTCAAATTCTTAATGAGCTGACATACACGGGATCACACTAATTAGACGTACATGATATGATTATATAACATGGAAAATATTCCCTAAAAAGTAGGAAGCTCATTTCCTAGAGAATAGGATTCATCACTCAGTGTCATAAATGATTGAATGAGACATATGAGGGAAATTCAGATTCAAATTTGAAAACGCGAGTTCTAATGCTTGGCTCCTTGCTTCATAGTGATCCGTGTAAACAAAAGTTTGGTTCATACAATCCTTAGGTTGGACCTTGATTTCTAAAAGCATGCATCTACAACAAGTGCATGACAAGCATGGACATGGGGGCACACATACATACACAAACATATAATCACAAGTAGGCAAGAGAATGATGTTGCAAGAAGCTCAGTGATTGCAAAAGTTCACAAGAGTTTTCAGCTCTCTCAGCTCACTCCAAACAATGTAACTCTATGTGATTACCCCTAACAAATGAGAGATCTTTCATGTATGTAGGCTTTTTAAGAGCTCTACCCACATTGTAGTGTCCAACCTAGTGCTAAATATTTTGTTCAGAGGCTATTTGGAGGCCTAAATGGTGTTAGAAAAACATGAAAATCTATGTGGCTATTCTACTCATTCTCATGAATATTGGCTCTACTTTACGTTGTAGGCTTCGTTACTGCTAAAAAATAGGATGTTATGCCAAAATAGGCATTTTCATATTTATTTTGTTCAAAAAGTAGGAAGACCCTTTATTTAATGAGGGATTTGAGATGGGAAAAGTTAATAGACTTCTTCATCCTTACTAATGTACACAATGGTTATTCGATTGTGAGGGTTCCTACATTATGGGGATGGGAATTGTATTTTTTTTTTTTGTAACTCACCCAAATAAGGCATATAATCCATTACATGGAGACAAAGTTACTTCTTGATGATTAATGCTTACATGGCCCCTCCTTCCTAAATTTTTTCCTATGTTGGAAGGTGGAGATCATAAGACCTGCTTGCTCATTTAGTAGTCCTTCAGCTCATGATGGGATGTATAAGTAGGTCCACCAAACTCCACCATATGGGTTGTTGAGACCCATATGTATCCAAGCAAGTTGGCCATTTTAATTTAGGATCGACTATACGGAAATTGTAACATTGGAAGCAACTACTTGATGGTTTCCTAAAAGGATTATGTGAGTAATCAAGGAAGATATACATGTGTTTTTTCCTCACATACAAGGTTTCACTCTTGTGCAAATTTTTTTTAACAAAAATGTATCATGCAAGGCCATGTAATGTGTCCCTACTTTAACTGTAATTGGCAAGCGATAGAGTTCTGCGAAGCATGAGGTGGTGAGTGTCATGTTTAAATATATAAAAGAAAAAAATAGGCACATATATATAAGGGTATGTGCTCTTTCTAATAATATGGACACATTTAAAGAGAGTGAGGTGCACATTTATTGATAGTGTAAAAAGAAATGCTTTCAATTGTTATATATGATCTTAGATGGAGAGTGGAGCCACACATTGTGCTACTCGTGAAGGGGAGCCTAAGATGTTTGGAGAATGAATGGAACACGTCTAGACCCATGTACCTACTAGATCATTTAGGTAGGACCTCTAGATTGAACAATTCATGATTGATTGCCTCTCAGGTTCAACGTCACGTCCGATTCCGTTCTTTTTCTAAGGAGTTTTAAAAGGCACATTTTAAGTAGTGCTACGCGTCCGTCGTATCTAACCTTCAACTGTTTTCTCGAGTTTCTTCCATGGTGTTCTAGTTTCTCGTCGGAGCTTAAGTATTATGGAGTTTGTGGAGATCTAAGTTCTTGACTATGCATTGAACTCAAAATATAAATTCGTGACCCTTGCTTCTATGAGTTAAAGTCTCTTGCTCATAATGAAAATCTTAAAGGTTCTTTGTATCTTTCGGGACACTCGAAGCTTTTAAGATAGTGACAAATGAAATACTATAAAGAGAGTCCGGCAGCCCTTTGTCATGGATTTGGCAACCTCCTCGTTGGTGAGAAGTAACCTGGCCCCTCCTCCGAGGGAGACCGATAACCTGGCCTCTCTGTTGGAGGGGGGATCTTGTGCTGCCCTTGGGGCCTCCGAGAGTGCTGAACCCCACTTGGTCTCCCTCAGTAGATCCGCAATTCTGTCAACTCAGGAGGAGCTCAAGAAAGTTTGCCTCATCGGCCAAATGTTTGGCCCTAGGCCCCCGCTCGAAACTGTGCGATAGTGGCTTCGCAACGAGTGGTTCCCCCGTGGACTAATTGTTTGTAAATGTCAGTTCTTACCGGCAGGCCACATGTTGCTAGTCTTTAAAAATGAAGATATGGCGTTTCGAGCTAAGTGTCGGGACTTGGCAACTCGGCCGGGCGACCCTGTGCCTATTCAAATGGTCTACTGATTTTACTCCCGACAAATCGAAATCGCTTCGATACCCGCTCTGGGTTGAGCTCCCTAACCTACCATACTTCTTGTACAACTTCGTGTGGGACATTGTTTCTCCTATTGGCAAGCCGCTGGCCTCACGCGAGGACATTGGTGGTCTCATTTATGAAGGTGCAAGACACTCGTTCAACGCTCAGTGGCACCCTCAGATCTGTTTCGAGGCTGACCTCAGCATGCCGCTTCCCAAAGTGGACTTGGGCAAAGGGGACATATGGGAGCAAGAGATCATTTACAAAAACCTTCCCAACGCGTGCTTTCATTGTGGCCAACAAGGTCACAGGATTAAAGATTTCCCTTTGAGACAAAAAAGCAAGCGGAATCAAGAACCCCCCAGAAATGCTCAAGACAGCAAAGGGGCATTGACTCACTCAACAAAGGAAGAGGAAGTCAAGGACCCCCTTAATCCTGTAGCTGATGCAGACGGGTTCACCAAAGTCAGAAGAAGAAGGAAAAGAAGCCCTAAGGTGACTTCTAAGCAAAACAACATGTCAGTTACCCCCTCAAGCAACTTGCACTGCAATCTGGAAAAGGAGATCAATGAGCTTGACTACCCAGGGGGGAACCAACCTGAGGTGGACACCAACGACAAAGCCCTAGAGATCCCTGACAGTAAAGAAACCTCCCAAGAAGGTTACACTACAAGCAAAGAAGACGGCTTTACTACTAGTAACGAAGATAACATGGATAGTGAAAGTTCCATCATCGGATCGACTATTCCAGAAACGGTGTCGAAAACCGTGCCCAGTTCTTTCGAGCAAGAGGCATCCCGCAAAGGAAAACAACCGATGGAGTTACCCTGGAAAAGCCCCCTCAAGAACCTATTGCTAATTCAGGATCCGATCCCAGCAAAAAAGAAAGATGAATCCAAGAAAAGAAAGGACAAAGCTCCCTCCCACAAAGAGGGTTCACTACGACAATGATCATCATCTCGTTAAATGCTAGAGGGCTAACCGACCCCTCAAGAGCAACCATCATTGGTCAATGGCTTCGCGACATTAGCCTAAACCCAGAATTTATATGTATTCAAGAGATTAAAATTGACGGAGAAGAGCTCCAGAAACGGCTTAGACATGTCTCCTCGACCCATGTTTGGATTTCAATGGCGCACCAGCGGGGGTCCGGTGGAACGGTAATCGGTATTAATCAATTCTGGTTTGAAAAGCTTGAGAACTCCATTGAAGATAAATGCCATCGATGGATTGTTGTTTCTTTTGGTGCTCCCTTTTGTTTTACTTTAGTTTCTTTGTATGCCCCTAATGGGGAGTTAGAGAGATTGAACACTTGGGCCTCCTTGGACTCGCTCCCCCACAATGTGCTTATTTGTGGTGACTTCAACATGGTGGAGGACCCTATGGACAGATGGATGGGCAAGGGCAGGGTCATCGATAGTCGGAAGAAAGAAACCTGGGACATAACCAAACTACACTTCGATTTGGTCGAATTCAAAGATTCGAATGGCTTTTCTTGGTCAAATCTCCAGGCAGGTGAGGACCTGAGGAAAGCTAGACTTGATAGATGCTACATTTCTCAGAGTTTTACTCATCAGTGGGGCCACCCTTCCCTCTCGCAACGCCCCGACCTCACTATCTCCGATCACTACCCGATCGTTATCACTTTCCAACCTCCCACCAAGATCCGTAAGGCTCCTTGGTTCCATGCCACTGCACCCTCCTTCTCTCTCCCCTCCGTCCATCAACAAATTGCTGATGTGTGGAAGGAGGCGTTCTCCTCCGGCTTCTCCCCAGCTAAGTGCCGGAGAAGTGCGGTCGATAAGTCTCTACATATCATGATTAGATCCAGGAAGATGCTCGAGTCTGTGCGGCGGGCTCGTAGAGAAGCTCTATATCATAGACTCTGGAGGCTCGAGGAGGAAGTGAACAAAGGAAAATCGCAAGCCCAGAAAGGTCTTCGAAAAATCAGAGCACTGCTGAGATACGAGGAAGAAATACAAAGGAAAAATTTGCAAATTTTCTTCAAGGAGTGGTGGGCTGGCGAAGCCGACAAACCCACTAAAGAGATGTGTTGTATCCTTAAAAGGAAACATAACAGAGAATCAATCCCCTCACTGCTAGACTTAAATGGCAGTGTATGCAATACGGAAGAAGATAATTCTGGGATCATTGAAGGGCACTTCACGAGACTCCTGGGGACCTCGAACCCCCTCTCCCACCATAGAAGGGACTGTATGGCAGCCATATCTAGGGTTTCCCCCACAGGATTCCACTCAACCCTCGCTCCCTGCTACATGCCCCTATCTCTGAAGCAGAAATCATTGCGTTCATTGATGCCCTCCCTTCTAGTAAAAGGCCAGGACCCGACGGGCTCACTAATGAGTTCTTTAAATCCTTCAAGTTGGTGGTTGCCACCCCTCTTTGTCTGTTTTGGCAAGAGGTGCTTAAGTTTGGCGCGCTTCCTTCTTGTCTCAACAATGATATTATCAAGTTAATACACAAAAAAGGGGAAAAGAACAGAATAGAGAATTGGTGTCCTATTACGATGCTCCAAACAGGATAAAAGATCATCGCCAAAGTCATTGCCAACAGAATCTCTTGCCACTTGAGAGCGTGGTTAAGCGAGGACCAAAAAGGTTTCATCAAAGGCAGGTCAATTTTGGAAACCATTATAGATATTTGGGAAGGTCTTGAATTTGCAAATGAGTCTAAACAAGACATGGTCTTCCTCAAGATCGACTTTGATAAAGCCTACGATACGCTAGAATGGGACTATATTCTGCAGTCGCTCCAAGATCTCGGATGTAGTCAGAAATTCACCAAGATGATCACGACCCTTCTCGGAAACGCATCGACCCAAATTAACATTAACGACAAACTTTCGAAGGTGATCAAACTTAGAAGATCTATTAGACAAGGGTGCCCATTGGCTCCCCTTCTCTTTGCCATCGCCACCGAAGGGCTTAGCAGGCTCGTGGCGCATCAGGTGGAAGTTGGTAATATCAAAGGCCTCCATTTGCCTCATGACCACAGTCAAATCACCATGAGACTTTTTGCCGATGATATGAATGTGTTTGTTCACAATAATACTACCAGCCTGGAGACGTTCTGGAGGTGTCTTGCTACTTTTCATGAAGCCTCTGGATCCATAATCAACCACTCTAAGACCGCCTTTAGAGCTATTGTGGGATCTCAGCCCGGCCTTCTCATTGATCATGGTTGTCAAATCATTTTGCACGGCCAAATTGTTCGGCTTCTTGGGATCCCCTTGGGGTTTGGCATCTCTATGGAACAGCGGTGGAACTGGGTGCTGGCCAAACTTGAAAACAAGCTTAACTACTGGAGAGGTATGCAAATCAATCTTGCTGGTCGTGCTATGGTTATCAACATGTTCCTCCTTTCTTCTACCTTCCTTTCTTTTTGGAGACCGAAAGAGCACGATCTATCCAAACTGGATAGTATTTGTAGAAACTTCCTTTGGACGGGCAATCACAATAGAAGGGGGTGCCTAAAATCAAATGGTCCATCTGCACCAGCCATAGAGATAGTGGGGGACTTGGTATCCTGGACATTGGGTGCATGGCTAACAAACTGGTAGCCAAATGGATGATTAAGGCTTGGTGCAATGGGGAGGCCTCGTGGGCCAAGTTGATATTCAGAAACAAGAAGGAGCTGGCTCTCATGGGCTGCCCAAATTGGAAGAATCTCGACATCTTGACCTTGCTATTTTCCCTGATCCCCATCTTCTCGAAAGGCTCTAATCTTGTGTTCTCCCTATGGAAGAGCTGGAATAAAGTCAAAAACTTCACAAGAATTAGTGAAGACTGGAAGTGGGCTGCCGGTATGAGACAAAACGACTCTATCTGGTTTCCGATCCATGGCATCCGGAGTGTGGATCCTTGGAACATTCAAAATGCCAAGAAGTTATGGAACAAAGGCATCAAAAAATGGAAACATCTTTGGAAACAAGACACCAACTGCTGGATCAACTTCGAGGATATTGACCCTTGCGTCAACATTTCGTACGAAGAATGGAACACTTTGCAAAGCAGATGTCTTGCCTGGGATCGGCGTAATACTCGCCTTCTCATCGGACACGACATATCGAGCTCGCTTGTTCTCAAATGGCACAATGGGAATAGCCTATCAAAAATCCCGAACATCAAAGAAACGATTGACTATTAGGTTAACCTCAACAAGAAGTGGTGCCTATCATGGACGCGGCTTCGGTGGGACATGAAGTTCATGGCTATCTGGCACCCCCTCATAGAAATCAAAAAGTTTGTCCTCTTATGGCAAATTCTTCATCATGGAATCTGGACTAGCCTTAAGGCTAGCAAACTTCGTGGGATTCCTCCTTGGTGCAAATGCTGCTACCGGTCTATCGAAGATGTTCCACACATCTTCTTTACCTGCCCCAACTCCAACAGACTCTGGCAGACGGTTGGAAAGAAAATTAGACTTCAGAAACATCTCAGTTGGCAGCAAGCCCTGCTGGGAGAAGCGATCGGCTGCTCCACGACTCTCTGGAACGCCATCAGAGGGGAGGTTCTATGGAAAATATGGCGAGAAAGATGTGCTTTCAACTTCGGTGACTCCCCCAAGGAGTGGTCAATTGAGAAATCGTTGTTCCTCCTCGGCAAAATGATCGTTAACAAAATCCCCCCCCCCCCCCCCCCTTCAGGCATCATCAAGTTCTCCTCTTGATCAATAACAAGCTTAAACCCAAGTGGGCCCCTCATGAGGGTGATGAGAGGGTGATTAACCTTCTTTGTAAAGCCATCTAAGCTCTGTAAAAGCTTCCCCTGCTTTGTGGGATTCGGGGGATCCCGTGGGCACTAGTCCCCTTCTCTTGTACTTTTCTTTATTTAATTCAAGTCCGGGAGAGTAGGCTAATGCCGAACTTCATTTATATTAAAAAAAAAATCTCCAAACATGATTAGCTCTAACATGTGTGCTACCCTTTTTTACTACCACCTCAAAATAATATTCCATCAATAAGAGGAAACATCTTACTAATGTGCTAGTAGTGCAAGGCATGTTGACCAAATATAGGAAAGCTTCGTGATTTAAGAAACTCTTAAACTCATGCACTAGTAAAGAGTGTCAAAAATTAAATTCCAAGGATCTCCCTCTCAATAGTAGTATACTTATGTTCAACTCGAATCACTTAGTGACTTGCCTAAGTGATGTGGAAGTCTATATTTCCTTCATCTATAGGTTGCCATGGGGTGCATCTAAATAGATAATTGGAATCATTCACGTGGATGTGGAATCATTTATTCCAATATGGGACCATTAGTATTTTCATTGATATGAGATGCTTTTTGAGTTCTTGAAAATGTGTTTTTCACAATCATCCCTCTACTCGACATTTTTTAAGATCCCATACATTGGCTGGGCTATTGTTCCATACATTTGTACAATTTTTTGATAATAACCACAATGTCCCGTAAAATCTTGGACATCTTTCATATTTTGTGGCTGTGAGAACTTAGAGATAGCTTTTATCTTGTCCTCATCTATCAATATTCCATTCTTACAAACTATGATACCAAGGATTTCTCCTTGGTAGACCATGAAGACACAATTCTCAGGATTCAGACACACTACAAGAGCCACTTCTCAAAGATTTGCCATGAGTTTGAATCATGCTCTCTTTTGGCATCTGAATATGCACACAAATCAGGAGGATAAACTTCCTGGAATTTCGAAAGAAATTCCTTAAAGACGTGACAGATTAGACTTTGGAATTGGGTTGAGGAATTTTTCAATCTAAAAGGTATTATTCTAAAAGAAAACATACACAATTCCATGGCAAAGGCTATCTATGTTGCTTCTCTTCAGCAATGGGCACTTGATTATGTTGAAGATCAAGATCCAACCTTAGGATCATATGAAACTTCTAAATAAATGAAACTTTGAGAATTGTGAAGCAAGGATCAAAGCATCCTTTTAAGCAAGCATCCTACTTTCTTGATGTTTGTCTTCATTCTTTGAGTCACCATAATGACAACTTAGATTTCTTGGTCTAGAAGGTACTTACCTCTAAGTGATGAATAATGTTTTCTAATTCCTTTGTATCCATTTCTTATAATCTTTGGTTTTCTAGAAAGCTATTGTAGATCTTGTAAATTTACTGAAGCTCAAGCTTTATTGCTACATATTGAGAGATAAATTAATTCTTCAGTGAATAGTGGTCTTTTTGTGCATGTCTAGTGAAGGTAGTAAGTTTTTTGTCTTGGAGGAATTTCATCTCAAAGTAGGAGCAAGTATTTTGACTACGATAACTTGCATTAAGAGGATCTCCTAGTCTAGATTTAGTGCACAAAATATCTTTGGTTGATTGCATAAGAACTCAAAGTATCATTGGTTTGAATGAACCTAGGTAAGTATTGAATATACATATGAGGCCATTCATGCTTCAAGCTATAGAGGGAAGGTATACATCCTTCCATCAATGGTATCATATCATTTTGACACACAAAGACACTCAAAGAGGAATAGAAGGAACAATTAAAGGACTTGGAAGAACATGAGCTATACATTCAAGTCCAAGGACATACAATCAAATCAAGGGAAGTGTACTAGTGAAACATCAAGACAACTATACCATTTATCTAGGACTTTTGAAGAGCAGAGGATCAGAGAGGGTTATAGCATGGAGAGACTGAAAGGAGGGTTAAGTGTAGCTTATAGAAAGACTTGAAGGACCATACAGGACCCAGTTAAAATATGTCCGAACCAACCACTTAGGTGTTCCCATCTATGAGCATGGTTTGAGAAGTTCGGTTGTTCCATTGCACAATCTTGACCAACCCATTGGATTGGAACATCAAGTGGTTAAGTTCGAGAGAGATGCCTACTTAAACAAGGAAGAACAATGTATATAATAACTAATCAGCCTAACCACACTAATGAGTTTGGTGTATTCATTCCTGAGATGGAAGCAGGATCCCAAGGACAAGAACCATTAGGAGATGAACCTAGGACACCTAAGGGGAAACCGGTATTGAGAAGGATGCTAAACCTAGAATGGGTTCCTCAAGATAATAGAAGCATTGAGTTGTTTATGAATAAGGACACTAATGAAGCATTTTGGAGGTATAGGATGGAACAGCCAAATGAAATAGGTTCAATCTCAATCTATGAATTCAAGGACCCTAATATGCCTGGAAAGGTAGTATACCTAGAAAACACATTAGAATCAGTATTCGTAGTGTTGGCTCATGCAAGACATGCTTACATGGAGAGGCGAGTTGGTATTCTTCATATCACAAGAAAATGCAAACATTAGCCATCAAGGAACTGATACATCCTCATCACATGGGTCCCAAAGACAAAAGAACAAGGAAAAACTAGAAGTGAGTTTTACTCACACCATACGGAGAGATAGATCGACCATGGAAATTGATAGAATGGAGAGAACCCAGACTAAAAGGTGGTAGGGATGAATTTCCTCTGCCTAGACACCGTGAGCATCCAAGAATGTTGAGACCTACTCAGTTAGTGAAGTCAATGAAAAATTACGTTGACAGGATAGGAGATCCTTATGACCATGTTGCCGATTTTATGCAAGCGTTGCGAGCCGAGCAAGTGGAAGATATGTTCATGCAATACAATGCATTTGGGCAACATGCCAAATCATTGTCAGATCTTTCATAGTCTATGAGCTTATACAACCCATGACATAAAATGAGCTAAAGCAATAATCACATCGCCATTTGATAGATCATGAACTGTACACCTGTCATCAACAAATTTCACAACCAAGCCAATCTTGGCTAATGCAAAAACTGATAACAGGTTCTTTTTTATCCCTAGCACAAATAAAGCATCTAACAAAGTGAAAGAACTACCATCAACAGTAGTCAAAATGATCTTACCAACTCCCATAACAGGGTAAGAGGAGTTGTTGGCGCATGTAACAGTATTCCCTGTAGGGGCAGGCTTGAGTGAAGAGAAGAAATTGCGCTACGAGGTAATATGTTTGGTTGCCCCACTGTCAAAATACCAAACATCTGAGTCTACTGCAGACATGCACTGCTCATGAGAAGATAAGTCAAAACAGCAGACAGTAGTAAACACCCATTCTTCTTCCTGCACAAGATTTGCAGACTCTATTTTTGGTGTAGAGGCCTCTGCAACAACCATTCCAGCCTCTTTCTTCTTTGCCTCTTTAGCAGCCAGTTTTGGACAGTTCTTTATGATATAATCATTCCCTTTACAGTACTTACAAAACAATTTCTACTTTTCTGATTTCTTCTCATCTTTATCTTCCTTCTTCGAATATGCAGAATTAACAGATTTCTGCTTACTAGTTGAAGAGCTCCATTTTCCTTTGCCCTTCTGACTAGCCAAAAAAGCTTGATCCACAACTCGCATAATGGACCTGTTTTGCCTAGACTGATCTTCCTGCAACAGAACAGAGACTAACTCCTCAAATGATAAGGCATTTGGATTGCCTTTCATCATCAATCGAAGAGTAGAAGCAAAACTTTGATATGAATCAGGAAGACCATTCAGAACGGTCTGCACAAGTGAGCTATCTGGTATAACCTCATCAGCAGAAATCAACTTTTCCTTCAAGTCTTTGATCTTCATTAGGAAACTGTCCATAGGATCACCTTCATTCATGTGCTCTTTCTCCAACTGTTTTCGGAGGTAAGCAACACGAGCCTCATTCCTAGCTTGGTACAATGTGGTAAGTATATCCCAAGCATCCTTACCTGTTCTGCAAGAGCGAATATGAGGAATAATGGCATGTTTGACAGAGAAAGCTATCAATGCATGTGACTGGGCATCTCTACCATCCTAGCAAATCTGCTCTGCAGTAGGTGCAACAGAAACACCACCACGAATATGAATCTACAGAATATCATCTTCGACACCATCTTCATCAGCTCTAGCACCTGTATTTGTAGTACCTATAGTCAGAGGTGTAACAGGACGTCTTTCAACACCCTACACGATGTTCCACAATCCTTTTGCAACCAATACATGTCGCATCATATAAGCCCACAATGGGTAGTTGGTACCATCCAACTTATCCTCAACAGCCAACATACGGAATACATCATTGCTTTCAGCCATGGCCAGTGACTAAAATACCTTGATGCAGAAAATTTACTGTATCTCAAAAAGTTGAACAGGACTGCCTAGATGAGTTTTGCTAGACCTGTAGCAGACTTCGAGATGCTTATAATGACAAACAAAAATTGGTATATACCTTTGGCAGAAAAAGACGAAATACCCTGCAAAAGCACTGTGATAATGCGTTCGAAGGTCGAAACGAGCTTAGATCGCAATTTCGGCACCACATAGCGAAGCTGTCTTGATCTCTGAAACACCTCCAATATGCTCACCAAATTTTGTGTGAATCTGAGACTACGAACGGAGGAGTGTCGATGGTGCCCTAGATGAAGCGACAACCTGCTCTCATACCAATTCTTGGAGATAGATGTCTGTGGAAGCACGCGAACAGCACAAGGAAGATAAAAACACAATACTGAATGTATTACTAGAGAATGTACAAAGATAAGTAGCCCATTAGGGCAATAGGCGTATATACTGTTGGAGCAAGTCTATGACAAGCCTAAGTATTGGCTTGAGTCTCACAAAGTCTTAGAAGAAGCTTTAAAAGAAGACTATGTAAAGTTCACTTGTGAACTACCTCTTGTAACTTTTGAAGAGTTTACTTAATGTAAAAGTAAGAGAATCTTAAGTGGTTGAGTCCACTTAATCAAGAATGGAAAGAGGAGCCACGAATTCGTGATTTGTGTTAGGTAGAGAATCAAATCAATCATTGATTGATTGGAGAGTGATTGAGGGAAGTTAGCCTCCCAAACTCAACTATAAATAGATGGCAGTTTTAGTCGTGGTTAGAGAGACCTATGTGAAGACCTCCAAGAGCTGAGCTTTATGCCATATCAAGGTGTTATTACAAGGCACACATATGTATCAGTAAGTCATTGTATTGTACAAGCAATATACTTTCATTTTCATGATTATTTGAGTTCATCTTTCCATGTTCTTGTGAAGTGTACTACTCACTGCCATTACTCTCAGTTTTCTCAGTCAGCTTGCAGAGATGTTTTCTCTGAGCTTGGTGCATCATTTTTAGTGATTTAACTTGGTAAAGTTAGCTCTAAAAGTCTAATATATGCTCACAAATTTTCATGTCATTTGGATGTTGCAATCTTCAGTTATGCTCATTTGAAGTCAACAGGGTCTGTTCATCTTTACTTCTCTGTCAGGTACCCGACTATTTCACTCATCTTGTCAGAGCCATTTCTCAGTAATTTAAATCTTGTTGGATTCCGCCTACTGTCTAGTATAACCATACAAATTTTCATAATCATTGGATTTCTACATTTTGAGTTATGTTGATTTTTCTGCTCACTGGTCTATTTCTGTAGCAGCCCGTGAAAATCGGGAAGATGTCATCACTTGTTAAAACTCATTTTCAGTGTGTGGTTCATTATTTTTTATGAGATTACTCTTGAAAGTTAGCTCTTTAAGATGCCTAGACTTCCCCAAGAGGAATTGAGCTAATTGCTGCTGTGCTCAGAGAATTATGTAAAACACTGGACATGTGTATGAACCAAGAATAGCAAGTTTTCACCTCTGAGCTAACTCCAACTTATCTGTTTTGATCTATCTTTTTGAGAGTGATCTTCCAAGGTACATAGGGTGTCTAATACATCCATTGGCAAGCTAAAAGGGCCCACCATATACTCCTGGAGTTCATTTGGCTGGTGTAGATCAGGGATTTTGCAACACCTCTTCATCTTCAAGCACATACCTATCCATCTCTTCACAGTGGTATCAGAGCAAGGTTGGACAACATGGCAGATGGATTTCCTTCATCAATTGAAAAATTGGATAGAGGTAATTACTCAGCTTGGTCATTAAGAATGGAAGCTTATCTCCAAGGTAGAAGTTTATATGGTTATGTGGCTGGAGATGAAGTTATGCCAAGTTTCAGGAACAAAAGTCAACCAACACAAGAAGAGCAAGAAAGATTGAGCACATGGTGTTCCAAGGATGCACTTGCAAGGTCTTATCTCCTCAACTCTATCTCAGATTTTTTGTTGCCTCACATTAGTTGTAAGACATCTCAGGAAGTGTGGGATGCACTTGAAGCTTTCTTTTCTTCAAGTACCAAAGCTAGGAAGCATCAACTATGGCTGGAGTTCACAACTCTCAAGAAGGCCCCCAAACAAAATTTGACTGATTTTGTCACAAAGCTCAAGGACATAGCGGATCAGTTGGGAAGCATTGGAGAGGTAATAGATGAAGAGCAATTGTAAGGCATGTCATCAATGGCTTGAAGGCAGATGATAAGTGGGAAGCATTCACCACAGCTATGGATTTGTACATGGACATGCATGTACCTGATTTCAACACACTCGTTGGACAACTACTTACTCAAGAGGCAAAGCTTATCAAAAATGGAGAAAGCTCTAAAGGTAATCAATCTTCAACTTGATACACGGATAAAAGCAAGTCTAAAGATAACAAAGGAAAGGCAAAGAAAGTGGATGATGAAGCAGGTACATATCAAGCTAACTATGCAGGTAGAGGAAGACATGGCAGAGGTAGAGGAAGAGGAGGTAGACAAGGCAGGGGGAGATCCCAGGACTCCAACTCATGTTCTATTTGTGGATTAACTAATCATACAACTGAAAATTGCTTTAGGAATTCCAGGAATCAAAGAGGCAGAGGATACAATAGAGGAAGTTATGGCTACTCAAGAGGAAGGTTCAACAACTACCATGGCAACTACAACAACTACAATCATTCAAACTATCAAGGAGGCTACAAAGGAAGGAGAGACTACAATAACTACACAGAAGACTCAAACAAAGAGGATTCATTATTGATCATGAACATGGCTATGCCACAAGGTAAATCTGATGAGCATGTTTTCTACATAGATTCAGGTTGTTCAAATCATGTGGCAGGAAATGTGGCACTCCTATCAGATTTAGAAGATCCAAGGAATAAGCATGAGGTACAAACAGGAGATGATACAAAACATCATGTGGAGAAAATAGGCAATGTCAAAGCACCTGATGGAAACATCAACCTACTCAGTAAGGTACTCTATGTCCCTACCATTACAAAGAATTTGATAAGTGTTGGGCAGATAGTAGAGAAAGGGTTGCAAGTCAGGTTCACAAAAGCAGGAGCATTTCTTGAAGATACAAGTCAAGGATTCAGAAGAATTGCAAAAGGTGAAAAGACAGGTAGATTGTTCACATTTGAATTACAGGACACTAGAAACATTGCTCTCTTTAATTATGGTAGTCAGACACTCACAGAATTGGAAGTATAGCACAAAAGGTTAGCACATATTGGTGAAAGGTCATTTAAGCAAATCTGCAGGGACCAAAGTGTACTTGGACTTCCTAATTTGTCAAAACAACATATGATTTATAAGTGTAGTGCATGTCAATTTGGAAAGTCTCACGAGTTACCATTCATGAAGAAAGGTTATATGCATGGAGATCTATTGGAGTTGGTTCATACAGATGTATGGGGACCTAGCAAGGAAGCTTCAATATCTAGATCAAGGTATTATGTTTCCTTTATTGATGATTGCAGCAGATGGACTATCCTATTCTTTATGAAACACAAAGATGAAGTTTTTTCATGTTTCAAAAGATATTTGGCTCTTGTGGAGAATCAAACAGGTAAATCACTAAAAAGGCTAAGGTCAGATGGAGGGGGAGAATACTTTTCCTATGATTTTGATTCTTTTCTTCAAGAAAGAGGAATCAAAAGAGAGGTAACTACAAGGTACACTCCTGAGCAAAATGGAGTGGCAGAAAGGAGGAATAGGACAATTGTTGAAGCTGCAAGGTCTATGTTAAATGAAAAGCATTTACCTAATTACTTATGGGCTGAGGCTGTATCTACAGCCACTTACTTGATTAACAGGTTGCCTTCAAAATCCCTTGATGGGATGACTCCATATGAGGCTTGGAATGGAAGAAGACCAAGCTTAGATCATTGTGAAATTTTTGGATGTATTGCTTTTGCTCATGTTCCTTCACAGGTTAGAGGCAAGATGGATCCAAAGGCAGAAAGGTGTGTATTTATTGGATATGACAACAATCAAAAGGGCTACAGGTTATACAACCCTACCAACAAAGGATTCTTGGTAAGCAGAGATGTAGTTTTTGATGAGAACAATTCATGGTATGAAGATTCATGCAGGAAGGTCAATTTACCATATAATCTTGAAGAAGATTTTCCAAAGCTTGGTAGAGAACAACCGAAGATTGAAGAACAAGACACCTCAGAGGATGATGAAGAATCTCAGATGGAAAAGATCAAAGCATGGAAGTCTAAAGGTAAAGCAAAATTACAGGAACTTGGACATGAGGCAGAATCATCACATCATGGCCTAAGAAGATCTATGAGGGAAAAGAAAAAACCAGAAAGGTATGTGTTTGACACCTCATTAGTAACTAAACATTCTATCTACATAGCACAGGACATAAACCAAGAGGTGCCATCATCATTTGAAGAGGCCAAAGCAAAAACAGAATGGAAGCATGCAATGAAGGAAGAGATTGAAGCACTTGAGGAAAACAACACTTGGGATTTGGTGTCCAAGACTTCATGCATGAAGGTAATAGGCTCAAGATGGGTCTATAAACTCAAGAAGAATTCTGATGGTTCCATTAACAGGTATAAGGCAAGGCTTGTAGCAAAAGGCTTTGCACAAACTCAGGGAATTGATTATGAGGAGACCTTCTCTCCTGTGGCAAAGATGCCTACTATTAGGGTTTTGCTTAGTATTGTCTCTTCCAAGAACTGGAAGATACTTCAACTAGATGTAAAGAATGCAGTCTTGAATGGTTGGATAACAGAAGAGGTATATATGGCACAACCACCTGGTTTTGAGAATCAAGTTTATCCTGATTATGTGTGTAAACTTAACAAAGCATTGTATGGTCTCAAGCAAGCTCCAAGAGCTTGGAATTTTAGACTTGTTTCATTCTTGCAGGACAAAGGTTTTCAACCAAGCAAGGCAGATCCTTCACTCTTTATTAAAAAGAGCAATTCAGAGGTCATCTACCTATGTGTATATGTAGATGATATTATATTGACAGGAAATGATGCAGATGGTATGAAGAAGATCAAAGATCGGATGAGAGAAGAGTTCAAGATAAGTGATTTGGGTTCACTTACCTACTTCCTAGGTTTGGAAGTTGTCTACAAAGATCATGGTTTGTTTCTCACTCAAAGAAAGTACATTAAGGACATGTTGGCAAAATTCAAGATGCAAGATTGTAAGATTGCAGGTACTCCAATGGAGGTCAATCACAAATTGAGCTCACATGAAGGTGAACTCATAGAGGACATCACATCATATCAAAGTCTAGTGGGTAGTCTCAACTATGCCACATTGACAAGAGTAGATATATGTTACAGTGTGAGTGTGCTAAGTCAATTTATGCACACACCAAGGAAACCACATATGGATGCTGCCAAAAGGATTCTCAAGTATCTCAAAGGAACCATAAATGAAGGACTTTATTATCCTTATGTATCTGATTTAGGTTTGAAGCTATTTTCTGATGCAGATTGGGCTGGCTCCAAGGAAGATAGAAGGAGCACTTCAGGTTATCTTACCTTTGCAGGTTCAAAGCTTATTTCATGGTCATCCAAGAAGCAACCCACAGTTGCTCTCTCTTCTACTGAAGCTGAATATAGAGGTCTTGCCATAGCTACACAAGAAGCTATGTGGATGAAGACATTATTCAAAGATCTTGGATTGGAGTTTGGAACTCCAACTATTTTTGGTGACAATATGAGTTCTATTCACTTGGCTGCTAATCCTATTTTTCATGCAAGGACTAAACATATTGAAGTTCATTATCACTATGTACGAGAGAAGGTTCTAAGCAAAGAGATTCAAATATCATATGTGTCCACTCATCAACAATGTGCAGATATTCTAACCAAAGCATTGGATGGTACAAAGCTTTGGAAATTCAAGGCTATGATTGGTTTGCAGGTAATCTTGGAAGATTGAAGACCTCAAGCATACTTGGCTTGAGGGGGAGCTGTTGGAGCAAGTCTATGACAAGCCTAAGTATTGGCTTGAGTCTCACAAAGTCTTAGAAGAAGCTTTAAAAAGAAGACTATGTAAAGTTCACTTGTGAACTACCTCTTGTAACTTTTGAAGAGTTTACTTAATGTAAAAGTAAGAGAATCTTAAGTGGTTGAGTCCACTTGATCAAGAATGGAAAGAGGAGCCACGAATTCGTGATTTGTGTTAGGTAGAGAATCAAATCAATCATTGATTGATTGGAGAGTGATTGAGGGAAGTTAGCCTCCCAAACTCAACTATAAATAGATGGCAGTTTTAGTCGTGGTTAGAGAGACCTATGTGAAGACCTCCAAGAGCTGAGCTTTATGCCATATCAAGGTGTGATTACAAGGCACACATATGTATCAGTAAGTCATTGTATTGTACAAGCAATATAATTTCATTTTCATGATTATTTGAGTTCATCTTTCCATGTTCTTGTGAAGTGTACTACTCACTGCCATTACTCTCAGTTTTCTCAGTCAGCTTGCAGAGATGTTTTCTCTGAGCTTGGTGCATCATTTTTAGTGATCTAACTTGGTAAAGTTAGCTCTAAAAGTCTAATATATGCTCACAAATTTTCATGTCATTTGGATGTTGCAATCTTCAGTTATGTTCATTTGAAGTCAACAGGGTCTGTTCATCTTCACTTCTCTGTCAGGTACCCGACTTTTTCACTCATCTTGTCAGAGCCATTTCTCAGTGGTTACTTATCCAAATTCAGTGATGTAAAGCTTATTGGATTCCGCTTACTGTCTAGTATAACCATACAAAGTTTCATAATCATTGGATTTCTACATTTTGAGTTATGTTGATTTTGCTGCTCACTAGTCTATTTCTGTAGCAGCCCGTGAAAATCGAGATGATGTCATCACTTGTTAAAACTCATTCTCAGTGTGTGGTTCATTATTTTTTATGAGATTACTCTTGAAAGGTAGCTCTTTAAGTTGCCTAGACTTCCCCAAGAGGAATTGAGCTAATTGCTGTTGTGCTCAGAGAATTATGTAAAACACTGGACATGTGTATGAACCAAGAATAGCAAGTTTTCACCTCTGAGCTAACTCCAACTTATCTGTTTTGATCTATCTTTTTGAGAGTGATCTTCCAAGGTACATAGGGTGTCTAATACATCCATTTGCAAGCTAAAAGGGCCCACCATATACTCCTCGAGTTCATTTGGCTGGTGTAGATCAAGGATTTTGCAACACCTCTTCATCTTCAAGCACATACCTATCCATCTCTTCACAGTGGTATCAGAGCAAGGTTGGACAACATGGAAGATGGATTTCCTTCATCAATTGACATATTGGATAGAGGTAATTACTCAGCTTGGTCATTAAGAATGGAAGCTTATCTCCAAGGTAGAAGTTTATATGGTTATGTGGCTGGAGATGAAGTTATGCCAAGTTTCAGGAACAAAAGTCAACCAACACAAGAAGAGCAAGAAAGATTGAGCACATGGTGTTCCAAGGATGCACTTGCAAGGTCTTATCTCCTCAACTCTATCTCAGATTTTTTGTTGCCTCACATTAGAAGTTGTAAGACATCTCAGGAAGTGTGGGATGCACTTGAAGCTTTCTTTTCTTCAAGTACCAAAGCTAGGAAGCATCAACTATGGCTGGAGTTCACAACTCTCAAGAAGGCTCCCAAACAAAATTTGACTGATTTTGTCACAAAGCTCAAGGACATAGCGGATCAGTTGGGAAGCATTGGAGAGGTAATAGATGAAGAGCAAATTGTAAGGCATGTCATCAATGGCTTGAAGGCAGATGATAAGTGGGAAGCATTCACCACAGCTATGGATTTGTACATGGACATGCATGTACCTGATTTCAACACACTCGTTGGACAACTATTTACTCAGAGGCAAAGCTTATCAAAAATGGAGAAAGCTCTAAAGGTAATCAATCTTCAGCTTTATACACGGATAAAAGCAAGTCTAAAGATAACAAAGGAAAGGCAAAGAAAGTGGATGATGAAGCAGGTACATATCAAGCTAACTATGTAGGTAGAGGAAGACATGGCAGAGGTAGAGGAAGAGGAGGTAGACAAGGCAGGGGGAGATCCCAGGACTCCAACTCATGTTCTATTTGTGGATTAACTAATCATACAACTAAAAATTGCTTTAGGAATTCCAGGAATCAAAGAGGCAGAGGATACAATAGAGGAAGTTATGGCTACTCAAGAGGAAGGTTCAACAACTACCATGGCAACTACAACAACTACAATCATTCAAACTATCAAGGAGGCTACAAAGGAAGGAGAGACTACAATAACTACACAGAAGACTCAAACAAAGATGATTCATTATTGATCATGAACATGGCTATGCCACAAGGTAAATCTGATGAGCATGTTTTCTACATAGATTCAAGTTATTCAAATCATGTGGCAAGAAATGTGGCACTCCTATCAGATTTAGAAGATCCAAGGAATAAGCATGAGGTACAAACAGGAGATGATACAAAACATCCTGTGGAGAAAATAGGCAATGTCAAAGCACCTGATGGAAACATCAACCTACTCAGTAAGGTACTCTATGTCCCTACCATTACAAAGAATTTGATAAGTGTTGGGCAGATAGTAGAGAAAGGGTTGCAAGTCAGGTTCACAAAAGCAGGAGCATTTGTTGAAGATCCAAGTCAAGGATTCAGAAGAATTGCAAAAGGTGAAAAGACAGGTAGATTGTTCACATTTGAATTATAGGACACTAGAAACATTGCTCTCTTTAATTATGGTAGTCAGACACTCATAGAATTGGATGTATGGCACAAAAGGTTAGCACATATTAGTGAAAGGTCATTAAAGCAAATCTGCAGGGACCAAAGTGTACTTGGACTTCCTAATTTGTCAAAACAACATATGATTTATAAGTGTAGTGCATGTCAATTTGGAAAGTCTCACAGGTTACCATTCATGAAGAAAGGTTATATGCATGGAGATCTCTTGGAGTTGGTTCACAAGATGTATGGGGACCTAGCAAGGAAGCTTCAATATCTGGATCAAGGTATTATGTTTCCTTTATTGATGATTGCAGCAGATGGACTATCCTATTCTTTATGAAACACAAAGATGAAGTTTTTTCATGTTTCAAAAGATATTTGGCTCTTGTGGAGAATCAAACAGGTAAATCACTAAAAAGGCTAAGGTCAGATGGAGGGGGAGAATACTTTTCCTATGATTTTGATTCTTTTCTTCAAGAAAGAGGAATCAAAAGAGAGGTAACTACAAGGTACACTCCTGAGCAAAATGGAGTGGCAGAAAGGAGGAATAGGACAATTGTTGAAGCTGCAAGGTCTATGTTAAATGAAAAGCATTTACCTAATTACTTATGGGCTGAGGCTGTATCTACAGCCACTTACTTGATTAACAGGTTGCCTTCAAAATCCCTTGATGGGATGACTCTATATGAGGCTTGGAATGGAAGAAGACCAAGCTTAGATCATTGTAAAATTTTTGGATGTATTGCTTTTGCTCATGTTCCTTCACAGGTTAGAGGCAAGATGGATCCAAAGGCAGAAAGGTGTGTATTTATTGGATATGACAACAATCAAAAGGGCTACAGGTTATACAACCCTACCAACAAAGGATTCTTGGTAAGCAGAGATGTAGTTTTTGATGAGAACAATTCATGGTATGAAGATTCATGCAGGAAGGTCAATTTACCATATAATCTTGAAGAAGATTTTCCAAAGCTTGGTAGAGAACAACCGAAGATTGAAGAACAAGACACCTCAGAGGATGATGAAGAATCTCAGATGGAAAAGATCAAAGCATGGAAGTCTAAAGGTAAAGCAAAATTACAGGAACTTGGACATGAGGCAGAATCATCACATCATGGTCTAAGAAGATCTATGAGGGAAAAGAAAAAACCAGAAAGGTATGGGTTTGACACCTCATTAGTAACTAAACATTCTATCTACATAGCACAGAACATAAACCAAGAGGAGCCATCATCATTTGAAGAGGCCAAAGCAAAAACAGAATGGAAGCATGCAATGAAGGAAGAGATTGAAGCACTTGAGGAAAACAACACTTGGGATTTGGTGCCCAAGACTTCATGCATGAAGGTAATAGGCTCAAGATGGGTCTATAAACTCAAGAAGAATTCTGATGGTTCCATTAACAAGTATAAGGCAAGGCTTGTAGCAAAAGGCTTTGCACAAACTCAGGGAATTGATTATGAGGAGACCTTCTCTCCTGTGGCAAAGATGCGTACTATTAGGGTTTTGCTTAGTATTGCCTCTTCCAAGAACTGGAAGATACTTCAACTAGATGTAAAGAATGCATTCTTGAATGGTTGGATAACAGAAGAGGTATATATGGCACAACCACCTGGTTTTGAGAATCAAGTTTATCCTGATTATGTGTGTAAACTTAACAAAGCATTGTATGGTCTCAAGCAAGCTCCAAGAGCTTGGAATTTTAGGCTTGTTTCATTCTTGCAGGACAAAGGCTTTCAACCAAGCAAGGCAGATCCTTCACTCTTTATTAAAAAGAGTAATTCTGAGGTCATCTACCTATGTGTATATGTAGATGACATTATATTGACAGGAAATGATGCAGATGGTATGAAGAAGATCAAAGATCAGATGAGAGAAGAGTTCAAGATAAGTGATTTGGGTTCACTTACCTACTTCCTAGGTGTTGGGGGATTCTTAGACAATAAGGAGTTTGAGGGTTTGTAGGAGAAAAAGGGGAGAAATAAGAAGAGAAAATACACCGGGAAGCTTCTGCAGATTGATTACAATGAGCCAAGTACAATGTTTGAAATACAAGATAAACCAATACCTCTGTGCACAGTCCCACAGAGTGTCCAGTTACAAAATACCCAATAACCCAATGTCTTCTTGCTGCCGGCCTCCTCTGCAACAGGCCTCCGCCTGCTTCAAGCTTATCCTTGTGCACACCTTGCACCAAGCTTCCACAAGGGGAAGGAGTGAATACCTGCTGTCACGCGCCCACTGCCAAAAGACCTTGAGATACTTGGGGGATTAGAGCTTAGCACCTCCGTGCAAAAATCCTTGGTCACTCTCTATGCACCTTGCACTTCCACTTCTGTGCGACGTACCCTGGTGACTTGCTCCACTTAGCCTATGCTCTTCTTGCTTACTCTAAGATTGGTCCAAGAATGGTCCTTCCTTCCTGTGAGTGTGTCGATCACGTACGTTCCTAACTGCAAGTGAATCTTGGTGCTCACTTTGATGTTCCAAGATTGTTCTCTCAAGTGGCAGCCAACGACTCACTGTTTTGTCCTGTAGTGACTTTAGTCTAAAATCAAAAATTTTAATGGGGGGCCATACTTTCACCTGTGCGTACACTTTTGCCGCTTCACATACCTTCATGTTTCCTTTTAAGTCTTCACTTTTACACATAAGAGGGGGTTCACTTGAACCTTCCAAAACACTTTAAAATACACTTTGAACCTTAGGGAAATTAGAGAAAGTACCTCTGCAACCTGCAACCCATTTTCTCCAATTTACCCTTTGTGGACAATTCATTGTGCACTACCTGTGCACTTTGACACCTGCACTTACGCACTTTGACTTTGCACCTATTGACTTTGATCTTGACCTTGTTGACTTTGACCTGTTGACTTTGACTGCAATTGACTTTGACCAACATGACTTTTATGGGCTCAACACTAGGTTTGGAAGTTGTCTACAAAGATCATGGTTTGTTTCTCACTCAAAGAAAGTACATTAAGGACATGTTGGCAAAATTCAAGATGCAAGATTGTAAGATTGCAGGTACTCCAATGGAGGTCAATCACAAATTGAGCTCACATGAAGGTGAACTCATAGAGGACATCACATCATATCAAAGTCTAGTGGGTAGTCTCAACTATGCCACATTGACAAGAGTAGATATATGTTACAGTGTGAGTGTGCTAAGTCAATTTATGCACACACCAAGGAAACCACATATGGAAGCTGCCAAAAGGATTCTCAAGTATCTCAAAGGAACCATAAATGAAGGACTTTATTATCCTTATGTATCTGATTTAGGTTTGAAGCTATTTTCTGATGCAGATTGGGCTGGCTCCAAGGAAGATAGAAGGAGCACTTCAGGTTATCTTACCTTTGCAGGTTCAAAGCTTATTTCATGGTCATCCAAGAAGCAACCCACAGTTGCTCTCTCTTCTACTGAAGCTGAATATAGAGGTCTTGCCATAGCTACACAAGAAGCTATGTGGATGAAGACATTATTCAAAGATCTTGGATTGGAGTTTGGAATTCCAACTATTTTTGGTGACAATATGAGTTCTATTCACTTGGCTGCTAATCCTATTTTTCATGCAAGGACTAAACATATTGAAGTTCATTATCACTATGTACGAGAGAAGGTTCTAAGCAAAGAGATTCAAATATCATATGTGTCCACTCATCAACAATGTGCAGATATTCTAACCAAAGCATTGGATGGTACAAAGCTTTGCAAATTCAAGGCTATGATTGGTTTGCAGGTAATCTTGGAAGATTGAAGACCTCAAGCATACTTGGCTTGAGGGGGAGCTGTTGGAGCAAGTCTATGACAAGCCTAAGTATTGGCTTGAGTCTCACAAAGTCTTAGAAGAAGCTTTAAAAAGAAGACTATGTAAAGTTCACTTATGAACTACCTCTTGTAACTTTTGAAGAGTTTACTTAATGTAAAAGTAAGAGAATCTTAAGTGGTTGAGTCCACTTGATCAAGAATGGAAAGAGGAGCCACCAATTCGTGATTTGTGTTAGGTAGAGAATCAAATCAATCATTGATTGATTGGAGAGTGATTGAGGGAAGTTAGCCTCCCAAACTCAACTATAAATAGATGGCAGTTTTAGTCGTGGTTAGAGAGACCTATGTGAAGACCTCCAAGAGCTGAGCTTTATGCCATATCAAGGTGTGATTACAAGGCACACATATGTATCAGTAAGTCATTGTATTGTACAAGCAATATACTTTCATTTTCATGATTATTTGAGTTCATCTTTCCATGTTCTTGTGAAGTGTACTACTCACTGCCATTACTCTCAGTTTTCTCAGTCAGCTTGCAGAGATGTTTTCTCTGGGCTTGGTGCATCATTTTCAGTGATTTAACTTGGTAAAGCTAGCTCTAAAAGTCTACTATTTGCTCACAGACTTTCATGTCATTTGGATGTTGAAATCGTCCGTTATGTTCATTTGAAGTCAACAGGGTCTGTTCATCTTCACTTCTCTGTCAGGTACCCGACTTTTTCACTCATCTTGTAAGAGCCATTTCTCAGTGGTTACTTATCCAAATTCAGTGATTTAAAGCTTGTTGGATTCCTCTTACTGTCTAGTATAACCATACAAAGTTTCATAATCATTGGATTTCTACATGTTGCGTTATGTTGATTTTTCTGCTCACTGGTCTATTTCTGTAGCAGCCCGTGAAAATCGGGATGATGTCATCGCTTGTTAAAACTCATTCTCAGTGTGTGGTTCATTATTTTTTATGAGATTACTCTTGAAAGTTAGCTCTTTAAGTTGCCTAGACTTCCCCAAGAGGAATTGAGATAATTGCTGCTGTGCTCAGAGAATTATGTAAAACACTGAACAGGTGTATGAACCAAGAATAGCAAGTTTTCACCTCTGAGCTAACTCCAAGTTATCTATTTTGATCTATCTTTTTGAGAGTGATCTTCCAAGGTACATAGGGTGTCTAATACATCCATTGGCAAGCTAAAAGGGCCCACCATATACTCCTGGAGTTCATTTGGCTGGTGTAGATCAAGGATTTTGCAACACCTCTTCATCTTCAAGCACATACCTATCCATCTCTTCACAGTGGTATCAGAGCAAGGTTGGACAACATGGCAGATGGATTTTCTTCATCAATTGACAAATTGGATAGAGGTAATTACTCAGCTTGGTCATTAAGAATGGAAGCTTATCTCCAAGGTAGAAGTTTATATGGTTATGTGGCTGGAGATGAAGTTATGCCAAGTTTCAGGAACAAAAGTCAACCAACACAAGAAGAGCAAGAAAGATTGAGCACATGGTGTTCCAAGGATGCACTTGCAAGGTCTTATCTCCTCAACTCTATCTCAGATTTTTTGTTGCCTCACATTAGAAGTTGTAAGACATCTCAGGAAGTGTGGGATGCACTTGAAGCTTTCTTTTCTTCAAGTACCAAAGCTAGGAAGCATCAACTATGGCTGGAGTTCACAACTCTCAAGAAGGCTCCCAAACAAAATTTGACTGATTTTGTCACAAAGCTCAAGGACATAGCGGATCAGTTGGGAAGCATTGGAGAGGTAATAGATGAAGAGCAAATTGTAAGGCATGTCATCAATGGCTTGAAGGCAGATGATAAGTGGGAAGCATTCACCACAGCTATGGATTTGTACATGGACATGCATGTACCTGATTTCAACACACTCGTTGGACAACTACTTACTCAGAGGCAAAGCTTATCAAAAATGGAGAAAGCTCTAAAGGTAATCAATCTTCAGCTTTATACACGGATAAAAGCAAGTCTAAAGATAACAAAGGAAAGGCAAAGAAAGTGGATGATGAAGCAGGTACATATCAAGCTAACTATGCAGGTAGAGGAAGACATGGCAGAGGTAGAGGAAGAGGAGGTAGACAAGGCAGGGGGAGATCCCAGGACTCCAACTCATGTTCTATTTGTGGATTAACTAATCATACAACTGAAAATTGCTTTAGGAATTCCAGGAATCAAAGAGGCAGAGGATACAATAGAGGAAGTTATGGCTACTCAAGAGGAAGGTTCAACAACTACCATGGCAACTACAACAACTACAATCATTCAAACTATCAAGGAGGCTACAAAGGAAGGAGAGACTACAATAACTACACAGAAGACTCAAACAAAGAGGATTCATTATTGATCATGAACATGGCTATGCCACAAGGTAAATCTGATGAGCATGTTTTCTACATAGATTCAGGTTGTTCAAATCATGTGGCAGGAAATGTGGCACTCCTATCAGATTTAGAAGATCCAAGGAATAAGCATGAGGTACAAACAGGAGATGATACAAAACATCATGTGGAGAAAATAGGCAATGTCAAAGCACCTGATGGAAACATCAACCTACTCAGTAAGGTACTCTATGTCCCTACCATTACAAAGAATTTGATAAGTGTTGGGCAGATAGTAGAGAAAGGGTTGCAAGTCAGGTTCACAAAAGCAGGAGCATTTGTTGAAGATCCAAGTCAAGGATTCAGAAGAATTGCAAAAGGTGAAAAGACAGGTAGATTGTTCACATTTGAATTACAGGACACTAGAAACATTGCTCTCTTTAATTATGGTAGTCAGACACTTACAGAATTGGAAGTATGGCACAAAAGGCTAGCACATATTGGTGAAAGGTCATTAAAGCAAATCTGCAGGGACCAAAGTGTACTTGGACTTCCTAATTTGTCAAAACAACATATGATTTATAAGTGTAGTGCATGTCAATTTGGAAAGTCTCACAGGTTACCATTCATGAAGAAAGGTTATATGCATGGAGATCTCTTGGAGTTGGTTCATACAGATGTATGGGGACCTAGCAAGGAAGCTTCAATATCTGGATCAAGGTATTATGTTTCCTTTATTGATGATTGCAGCAGATGGACTATCCTATTCTTTATGAAACACAAAGATGAAGTTTTTTCATGTTTCAAAAGATATTTGGCTCTTGTGGAGAATCAAACAGGTAAATCACTAAAAAGGCTAAGGTCAGATGGAGGGGGAGAATACTTTTCCTATGATTTTGATTCTTTTCTTCAAGAAAGAGGAATCAAAAGAGAGGTAACTACAAGGTACACTCCTGAGCAAAATGGAGTGGCAGAAAGGAGGAATAGGACAATTGTTGAAGCTGCAAGGTCTATGTTAAATGAAAAGCATTTACCTAATTACTTATGGGCTGAGGCTGTATCTACAGCCACTTACTTGATTAACAGGTTGCCTTCAAAATCCCTTGATGGGATGACTCCATATGAGGTTTGGAATGGAAGAAGACCAAGCTTAGATCATTGTAAAATTTTTGGATGTATTGCTTTTGCTCATGTTCCTTCACAGGTTAGAGGCAAGATGGATCCAAAGGCAGAAAGGTGTGTATTTATTGGATATGACAACAATCAAAAGGGCTACAGGTTATACAACCCTACCAACAAAGGATTCTTGGTAAGCAGAGATGTAGTTTTTGATGAGAACAATTCATGGTATGAAGATTCATGCAGGAGGTCAATTTACCATATAATCTTGAAGAAGATTTTCCAAAAGCTTGGTAGAGAACAACCGAAGATTGAAGAACAAGACACCTCAGAGGATGATGAAGAATCTCAGATGGAAAAGATCAAAGCATGGAAGTCTAAAGGTAAAGCAAAATTACAGGAACTTGGACATGAGGCAGAATCATCACATCATGGTCTAAGAAGATCTATGAGGGAAAAGAAAAAACCAGAAAGGTATGGGTTTGACACCTCATTAGTAACTAAACATTCTATCTACATAGCACAGGACATAAACCAAGAGGAGCCATCATCATTTGAAGAGGCCAAAGCAAAAACAGAATGGAAGCATGCAATGAAGGAAGAGATTGAAGCACTTGAGGAAAACAACACTTGGGATTTGGTGCCCAAGACTTCATGCATGAAGGTAATAGGCTCAAGATGGGTCTATAAACTCAAGAAGAATTCTGATGGTTCCATTAACAGGTATAAGGCAAGGCTTGTAGCAAAAGGCTTTGCACAAACTCAGGGAATTGATTATGAGGAGACCTTCTCTCCTGTGGCAAAGATGCCTACTATTAGGGTTTTGCTTAGTATTGCCTCTTCCAAGAACTGGAAGATACTTCTTCTAGATGTAAAGAATGCATTCTTGAATTGTTGGATAACAGAAGAGGTATATATGGCACAACCACCTGGTTTTGAGAATCAAGTTTATCCTGATTATGTGTGTAAACTTAACAAAGCATTGTATGGTCTCAAGCAAGCTCCAAGAGCTTGGAATTTTAGGCTTGTTTCATTCTTGCAAGACAAAGGCTTTCAACCAAGCAAGGCAGATCCTTCACTCTTTATTAAAAAGAGTAATTCTGAGGTCATCTACCTATGTGTATATGTAGATGATATTATATTGACAAGAAATGATGCAGATGGTATGAAGAAGATCAAAGATCAGATGAGAGAAGAGTTCAAGATAAGTGATTTGGGTTCACTTACCTACTTCCTGGGTTTGGAAGTTGTCTACAAAGATCATGGTTTGTTTCTCACTCAAAGAAAGTACATTAAGGACATGTTGGCAAAATTCAAGATGCAAGATTGTAAGATTGCAGGTACTCCAATGGAGGTCAATCACAAATGGAGCTCACATGAAGGTGAACTCATAGAGGACATCATATCATATCAAAGTCTAGTGGTAGTCTCAACTATGCCACATTGACAAGAGTAGATATATGTTACAGTGTGAGTGTGCTAAGTCAATTTATGCCACACCAAGGAAACCACATATGGATGCTGCCAAAAGGATTCTCAAGTATCTCAAAGGAACCATAAATGAAGGACTTTATTATCCTTATGTATCTGATTTAGGTTTGAAGCTATTTTTTGATGCAGATTGGGCTGGCTCCAAGGAAGATAGAAGGAGCACTTCAGGTTATCTTACCTTTGCAAGTTCAAAGCTTATTTCATGGTCATCCAAGAAGCAACCCACAGTTGCTCTCTCTTCTACTGAAGCTGAATATAGAGGTCTTGCCATAGCTACACAAGAAGCTATGTGGATGAAGACATTATTCAAAGATCTTGGATTGGAGTTTGGAACTCCAACTATTTTTGGTGACAATATGAGTTCTATTCACTTGGCTGCTAATCCTATTTTTCATGCAAGGACTAAACATATTGAAGTTCATTATCACTATGTACGAGAGAAGGTTCTAAGCAAAGAGATTCAAATATCATATGTGTCCACTCATCAACAATGTGCAGATATTCTAACCAAAGCATTGGATGGTACAAAGCTTTGGAAATTCAAGGCTATGATTGGTTTGCAGGTAATCTTGGAAGATTGAAGACCTCAAGCATACTTGGCTTGAGGGGGAGCTGTTGGAGCAAGTCTATGACAAGCCTAAGTATTGGCTTGAGTCTCACAAAGTCTTAGAAGAAGCTTTAAAAAGAAGACTATGTAAAGTTCACTTGTGAACTACCTCTTGTAAGATCAAGGATTTTGCAACACCTCTTCATCTTCAAACACATACCTATCCATCTCTTCACATATACAAGCCGGGGGAAAAAAACCTCCTAAAGAGGGAAAAAAGTACCCCGACGGTCCTAGTGTGTTCACACAGATCACTACCTAAATATATCAACAAGAATTACCCCAGTTCACAGGACCTTGGGAAGCCAATTCTATCACTATGAGAGCACCCACCATAATAGCTAGAAATGAAGAGTCAGTGATTTTGAGATGCACGAAAGTGATCAAAAACACTAAAGTGTAGTGTCATCTCACTATAGAAGAATTTTTTAAAATTAAACCCAAGTTGTGGAAGCATGTAGAAAACTGATTCCTATAGACTGCCACCACTCACTCTCAAGGAGGCTCACACAAGAAGCTACCATAAATACCCATGGAAAGAATTGGAGATATGAGTGAGGGAGAGGAAGGTAATACCTATCTTCAAATAACCCACAAGGCTACACCACCAAATCCATCCTAGATTTAGGTGTCAAAGTAGCCATCACTACCACTTCCTTATGGAAATGTTGGGGTAAACCAGCACTAAGACGCACGAGAATGAAATTGGAGATAGTTGATGGTCATATTGAGAAGCCATTAGGCTTACCAGAAGCGATATCTCTCACCACTTGTGTAGAATTTGAGCACACCCTCTTCATTTGTAAGTTTGGGAAAAATTATGCTTATGAGATGATATTGGAAAGACCTTTCATGTGACATTTGGAAATTGTACAAGATTGGGAACTAACTCCTTGTACTTGCAACATTTAGGAGTGACCGCAAAAGTCAACCTCAAGGATTATTCCCATCGCAGTGTACCCCCAATACATCAGAATACCATCTATAGGACACCTGAAGAAACAGAGTCGGTATGATCTATAGAATCAGACCCTTCATGGTTGCACGAGAACACTCATTTGTGGATCACTAACCCACCATCACTTGTAATAAAATCTCATATAGAGCAATGTATGTGCCATTCAAGTGCATGTAGCATGTCTAGTGACTCCATTAGCTTCTAGAAGGGCATTATATCAACCACCTCACAACACAAGACTACACGGATTAGATATCTATTTATGGAAAGGGATTGCCATCTCACTTTATTGGGATCATAATTAATTTCCATACTAATGTGTTATTCTTTTGTAATAGATCATCTACACACACATTCAGATCACCAAGCAAACCAAAGGAACCTCCAAGGCTAGCACCTACACGCCAGTAGTAAATTTGAGTAATTTGTTGGTTGAGCCCTACCCTGCAATGAAACCACCAGAATTCCAAGATTTTATGGGGCCAATGTGGATTGAAGGTCCTCCCATTGGAAGGACTGAAAAATTACACAGTAACTCCCACTGGTTCCAGGGATTAGAAGGACCTCATGTCGATGCAAACTACATTTTTGATGCAATGCTATGCTTTAGTGGTGACACGTGGGGAAGATACCAATTCTTCTCGCGAGAATTTGAAGCCCTTCAAAATTCTAAGGAGCTAAATCCAATTTGGGTGCGAGCAAGATTTATAGAGTATTTTTGTGCTCCCCTTCCCAAACCAGACTTCTATCGATGTTTTTATTTTGTGACCACTCTCGAACCCCCTGTTAGGAAGGAGTTACTAGGGATGTTCATTTTGCCCTCAGTAGTTACCAATCCCCCTTTTAAGAAGTTCTATCTCTCGGCTCATCTCATCAGAGCTGCACTCAAGATCCATGGCACACACACTCCAACAGAAAGGGAGAGGCTCATTCCAGAGCCAATGAAAAGGGGAGATGTTCTTAAGTAAGCAAATATTTCTGCCATTACACCAGAGCAATCAAAACCACTACATGTATGTATGCAACATTTTTCTTTTTCAGCTCCAGATCATTTCACAATACCATAGAAACATATTTGGTTTGGTACATACTTAGCAAATACGGGACCCCAAATCATCAATCTTATTAATTGGATTTAAGAACAGCTGTATTTGGCACAATAAAGATGGGCACAAAGGAGACTCATTCATGGTTGTTGTGCCATCACCAGAATTGTATAAATGTGCCTAGCCTATGATATAGATGTCAAGCATGCTATGACCAGTGAAGAGCTAAGCAGTTTAAAGGTACCTCCAAGAAAGCCCACAAATCAACCAAGGCAAGGGCAGGAAAGCACATCAGGGGGCACTATCCCATGCTTACATGTCCTTGAATCACCTTCACCTCAACCCTCCCCTCAATAGTCTCCCACGGAGCCTCCAACACTCGTACCACCTATACATATTCATCTATTGTGCCCCATTGTAACTGAAGGCACCACCAGTGCAATGCTCACCTCTGAAGCCACTTCCTACACCACCACTCAAGCCATTATTGCCAAAGTAAGAGAGATCCCCACCACCATTGGTGTAGAAGCATTTATGTTTTTGATACCTAACCTCGAGGTGGAACCCATCAATACCCTTTATTTTGAAATGCAAGATGCATTTTCCAACAAGTTTTAGTTCTCAAAAGCACACTTCTTTTCACAAGAATATAAATGGCCAAGTGTTGGCAGTATACGGGAAGAAGCAAATACGGGCATACATGCAGATCTAGCACTAAGGCAACTCTTTATTTTTTTCCAAACCCCTACACCATTTAAAAGTGATTCTTATCACTAAAAACCCTTGTAAATACCATTTCACCTTTTTGTAGCTCCATTTTGTACAAGACGAGGAGTCCTCGAGCTTGGGGAGCCTTAGAAGTAGTTGCCTGCCAATTTTCATATTTTTTAGATCTCGTTTGAGCCCTCAAATAAATCCTGGAACCTAATTTTTAACTAGGCCGGACACTAGGTCTGGACAAGGCCAAAGCTAGTCAAAAACTATAAATAGAGCTAGAGAGCTCATTTTTGGGCTGGATTCTTGTAGTTTTGAGCTTGTACGAGAACTTTGTTGCAATAGAAGTGATTCCATTGTCTTTCTCCCTTTGTTCTTGCCGTGTGTGCGTGTGTGTGTGTATGTGTGTGCATGTTAGTGTGCTTCTCACTCACACATTTGTGCCTTCACTCGCTCGAGGTCTTCATACCATCCTCATGTCTTCCCGGATTGACATTAAAGGAGGTGCTACTCATCACTGAGCTACACCAAATTTTGGCGCCGTTGCCGGGGATTCGAGCTTTGAGGACGAGCGTGTGATGGTAAGACGTAGAGAGGACGCGTTGGAATGGTAAGTAGTCGGTAAATTTCTGATTTTTCTCCATCTCCATCTCCATCTTCACCTCCTTCTCCATCTCCACCTCCACCTCCTTCTCCACTACATATTCCCTCTTCCTTGTCATTCCCCTCATTTGTTGTGTGCGAGTTTGAGAGAGAGCGAGTGTGTGTGCTTGTTTTTGTGTGTTTTTGCATGTTTCTTGCAGGCTTCAGCTTCATCATCATCTCCTGCAAGCTCAGCAGGTACGGATTTCCTCTGCACAGATCCCGAGGTGTCAAGCTCGAGCTATCGCGACACCTCGAAAACTTCACCCAATCACAATTATGAGTGCACCACGACAGTGCGCAGGCTGAGAGCTCCTAGGATCACTAGACAGAACTGAAAAATTCACCATATCCCGAGCTATCACGACACCTCGAGGTATCGCGACACCTCGAAGTATCGCGACACACCGACCTATCGCGACACCTCACGACCTATCGCGACACCTCGGAGTATCGCGACACCTCACGAGCTATCGCGACACCTCATGAGCTATCGTGACACCTCACGACCTATCGCGACACTTGGGAGTATCGCGACACCTCACGAGCTATTGCGACACTTGGGAGTATCGCGACACCTCACAAGCTATCGCGACACTTGGGAGTATCGCGACACCTCACGAACTATCGTGACACCTCACGACCTATCACGACACTTGGGAGTATCGCGACACCTCACGACCTATCGCGACACTTGGGAGTATCGCGACACCTCACGAGCTATCGCGACACTTCGACCCGACCTATCGCGATACATGGGCTTAACGCATAAAAATTTAGAGTAAATTAATTGACTGAATTGAGGTATCTTTGGGCTTAATCTTGGACACATTGGGAGGATATAAGAGCCTTAGGAGTGGGCAAAAGACCTAGAAACCAGGGAGGAAATTCCTGAACCCTGAGAGCCTGTTTGGACCCCTAAGTGCCTGAATGGTCATAACTTCACCATACGAACTCCGATTAATGAGATTTTGGTCTCGTTGGAAAGCTTGTTGAGAATCATACGTGGAGATTTAGAACATGTATTTTCAAGTTGGCCTTTAGGTGAGACTAGGTGGTCCTAAGATTGAGGGGGTACAGTGAGTTACTCCAGGGGGGACTGAAAATATTGATGTGTGTCTTTCAATTACTTGTGGTAATAGAGCTATACTGACTGGTGAGCTTTTGCAGGAACATTGTGTGCACTCAAGGCAATCCAAAGCAAGCTAGCAAGGGTGAGTACCAAGCTTGGGAGAAGGCTTCCTGGGCTTGTTTAGCAGTCTGGTCAACCAGCTAATTGAGGTTGGAAGATCTCTCAACCCTCCTTTGTCAATTCCTAGCCTAGGCTAAGTACGACTTAGGTGTGGTAATTAATTAGGGCAACGTTAGGCACGAATCAAGTTCAAGAGAATTAATCAACCAAGTGCAAGAATTAAGTAGGTCTTAAGTGCAAAATTCACTTAAGTACTCCTGACGACGCGATTTCAGACAAGATCATAAACATAATATTCAACTCAAAAGAACAAAGTGATTGGTGCAAATTAACCTGCAACGAGAGTGTGCTTGGGTCCAAGGGGGTAGATAAATCAGGCATATGAACCTTAGATCAGGCAGACACTTAGGCCGAGACAGACAAAGCCTCAGATCTTCTGAAGCTAGTGTCAATCACACTGCCAGGTCTTGGGCCCAGCAGTTGAGTGATTACCCATACACTCCCAGATCAGAAACAAGTGATTCTGAGATGTCCTATCACATGGAGAGACCAGTAGGTAGTTCAGGGGTGGCTTATCTAGAAAAGCCAGAGGGACCTTACAAGACTCAATTGGAATACATCAGGACGAATCGTCTAGGTGCTCGCATCTACGAAGACGGACTGAGAAGATCTGTGGTCCAGATTAAGAACCCCGATCAACCCCATGGACTAGAACACCCGGTAGTTAAGTTCGAGAATGGAGCATACCTAGATAAAGAGGGGACTATGTATGTAGTCACCACTCTTCCTGATAGAACAGATGAGTTTGGAAATGTGATTGCGGAGACCGACATGGGTGATATAGAGCAAGGGAACGTAGAGAGAGAGCCAAGAACCCCCCGTGGTAAATCCGTCTTGACCAGAATCATGACTCCAGAGTGGATTCCACAGGATAATAAAAGCATAGATTTGCTTTTAAACCGAGAAACTGATGAGGCCTTTTGGAGGTATAAGCCTACCTTGTCTCATGAAGTAGGTGCTCTCACAATCTATGAGTTTAAAGACCCTGATAGCCCAGGCAAAGTAACCTACTTAGACAATACATCAGAGAGGATCTTCGTGGTCACCGAGCATGGCAGACATGCCTACACATGGAAGGGTGAATTTGTTTTTCCCCAACCTCGGACTAATGTGTCCTACATTCACCAAGGTGTTGGCACCTCCCAGGCTAATGGATCTCAAGGAGATAGAAGTAGAGATAGACCTGAAGTGAGTTTTGCCAACCATCAGGGCAGAGAAAGAAGGAGAACGGGGGCGGATAGAGAAGAAACCGAGAGATATAGAGACCCAAGGAACCAAAGAAATGCTGATGATTTTCCTTTGCCAAGGCCAAGAGAACACACTAGGACCCTGAGGCCAACTCAATTGGTGAAGTCCATGAAGAATTACTTCGATGGTACTGGAGACCCCTATGACCATGTGGCAGAATTTAGGCAAGTATTGAAAGCTGAACAGGTAGAGGACCTATTCACACAATATAATGCTTTTGGTCTAACCCTTAGGAACACTGCCCTTACGTGGTTTCAACCACTGAACGAGAGGCATTTCAGAAACATAGACCAGCTCTTAGAGGAATTTATCATTGAGTTTTCTAAGAGTGGAATCAGGCACAACACTTCCTCACTAATTCATAGCTTCAAACAAACACCTCAAGAGACGGTCAGACTAGCTGGAAGAAGATTTAGGCAATACCTGGAGAGATGCCCGATGCCGGAGTTACCCACACCAGCCAAACAAGTGGCCTTGTTCTAAGATGGATTGTTGAGCACCAAGCTCAGGTCATATGTGTATCTGAAGGACCCCAGAACGATAGAAGAGTGCGTGCGCATGTGCATAGACATTGAGGACAATCTAGGTGAGGAATTAGAACTATCAAAAATCTATAAGGATTCTGATAGCTCTAGTAGCCTCACATCTGGTCAATCCACATCCATTGAGGAACTTGCAGAGAAGGTAGCTCAAAAACTAGGTATCTCTAGCAAACAAATTCCGAGATTTGCCCCAGTTAAGCGGTGTTACACTTATGGCGGTGACCATATGGCAAATGTATGTCCCATTATGGCCCAACCCCAGGCGAATCCTAGTAGCCAGTACTGCACCATAGAGCGCAGGTACACCAACCACACTGCACAAGACTGCCCATACAACAAACAAACTGTTAGGCAAAATTACCCTCAGCCATATCCACAACAGGGTAGATACCAGAATCAGTACCCACCACAACAATACAACAGACCACAGCAAACTTATCAGCCACCTTATCAAGGGCAGCAGAGACCTCAACCAGTCCTAGTGCAGCAACCCCCTGCTCCAACCAATGTGATCCCAGTGAAATATGCATCTGCTGAAGAAAATCCGAACAGAGCCATAATCCCAGTCACCCCATTGCTACCAGACAGTGATCCAAGTGACCATAGTTTTGACTCCACACATATTGATAGCCCATAGGCTTACTACATGCAGTCACCCGAGCCTAACGAGTCATACTATTATGAGGACCCAAGTGAAAATAGTGGGGAGCCTGAGTATGCTAATGTCTTGTACACAAACCCCAACTTTAGACCTCAACCTAGGCAGGTACGACCCCCATTTCCTAGAGGACCATGCTTCAGATGTCAAGGAGATCACCTTATGCGTGATTGTCCACTGCCTGCCCCTACACAACCCTAACCAGTGACAATTCAGGGTTTCTGTCAAGATTGCGGAAAAGAGCATCTCCTATGAGATTGCCCAAAGAACCCCAATAACATGCCTAAAATCACTCCTATCAATGTTGTTGGGTTAGTTGTAGACTCCACAGGGAGTGTGACTTCCACTGCACCTGTGCAAGTGATCACAAGAGCCCAAGCTCTACAGCAAAACCAAGGTGTTGGTCAGGAAAAGAGCCCCGAGGTGAGTGAAACAGAGAGCATAACCAAAAAGAGGACTAGATCCTGGAAGGATAGTCGTGAAAGAATGAAAAGGCAATGGGCAAAAAAGATGAGCGAACTTGAAGAAAGCTTGAGAGAAACCAAAGCAAAGATAAGTGAACTCGCATCTCAAAACCACTCTCACACCACCCCTCCACCACCTCTCCCTTTACCCGCCAATCCACCTTCTTCCATTCCCCAACCTTTCAATACACCACCCTTAACCCACCCACCACCCAGAGTAGGATCCGTCCTAGCCGATCCCACTCCCGAGGACCTAAACATGATGCTTAGAGCATATCAGGCCAGAATCCAAGAAGGGCCAAACATAACTGATCATGAAAAGTGTTACCCTAGAGCAGAACTAGAGCTAGAACGAACCAAAATTTGTGCTAAGATGGTGGAATTGGCTCAGACTATGTTTGAAGCCAGCCGCCTCTTTAACATCTCTAGTTCAGCTAAGACGCAGTTACACTTTGATGGACTGCTAGAACGAATAGAGAGGCTAATTGCACAATCAAAAAAGGAACCTGCCTCTCAAAATAAGGGCAAGGCAAGTGAGAACGCGAGCCTATCTCCCC